>OU343221.1:229399065-229510928 GCA_910596185.1 Chrysanthemum makinoi
GTAGCTAAGTAATATCCCTTTTCATACATGGGTCCATTTAGGTCATACCTGGTTTCTACAGGTTGGCGTCATCAAGAATGTTGTTGACTACAAAAGTTTATCTAAATATTAATCCGTTATTCCCCCTCCACCACCCCAAAAATGCATGTCAAATCCATAAATCTTGCGAAGCAACAACTTCAAGCATTATTGTTGGGTATCTTTTATCACCCCTACCATATTGCCCTTGCCAACCCACCAGAAAATTTTTCCAATCCCAATGCATGCAGTCAATGCTACCAATCATTCCTTGAAAACCATGACAACACTCATGTCTTTCATAAATATTTTGAATGTCGGCATATGTTGGTTTTCTTAAATACTCGAGCATAAACAATTCAATAACGCACTTGTTAAAATTATCAAGACAATCACGTGAAGTATGCTCACCCATTTGCAAATATTCATCAAACGCATAGGGTGCGGTGCCTTATGACAATTGGCGTATGGCAGTTGTACATTTCATAATAACACTTATACTCATTCAACCCATACAATCGGGTGCTTGGATAAAGAATTGAAAATGACTTGGAAAAGGATCGGAAGTATAAGATTCAATACCTTTGACTATTTCTAGAAGTAGTTTCCGGCTCATACGATATCTTCTTCGAAAATTCACGTGCGGATACTTACAACCTGGATTGAAATAGTCGATCATTGATAACTGTAACATATTGGATTTCACAAACACACTAAACCATAAGATCAAATAGGCGTATTATGAGTTCTAGAGAGAGAAAGTTAGAGGTTTAGGGAACTTTAGTGAGAGAAAGAAAAATATTATTATGAGCTCCAACTCTCTACCTTGGGAGGTAGAGAGTATTAATAGTCTTACATAAAACGCCACCTTGACGCTGTGGATCAGGCATACAGTGGGTAAAACCGCCGTCCTCCCGGTGTTACATAACTAAATACTACTTAACATTAAATAACGACTACGAGCTTTCTAACGATTACATATACTTGAGGTGCCGACACTTTACTACTTGGATTTTCCAAATCCTAAAATCTCCCCTAAGGAGGTCCCTTCAGAACCCACATTACATTACATAGAAAACAAAAAGACATTACATTGAGATTGTTCTTGAATTCTTGTTCTGTAGCTCGTAGTCTTTGATTCTTCATTTTTGCATGTTTTGGATAATCTGAGTGGAGGTCTTTAACTGATCCACGTGTTACTGAGTTTTGAGCCAGCTTTGAGATCATCCGCAACATTAAATCTCTGACTCATCCATTGTGGTGTTGGTATTATGTGAAGTTGTGACTTTTGGACCGACATGCTGCCCATTTTGGATCATGATTTATTCTCATCAGAGTAGCGGAAGCTTTCGTTGATTCATGATATTGGCGGCGTAGCGAAGCATGGAGTGAAAATATCCGAGTCATTGATGCACTAATCATGATTTCTTTAGATATGAATGTGTTGTGTGAGCATGCGGCTATGGATTGACCGCTTCAGCTGATTCATTTGCAAGCGTCGGGGGTGTACCTGCATAAAACAGTTAGCAATAAAGCGCAAGAAAGTGTTTTTGATCACTTTCAATGAATTGAGGTACACGGCCCACGGTTCCCCGTTGATCAGTACAAGTCCTACTCTGTCTATTTCGTGAATCATATAATTCGAAGAATTTCCTTGACAGGGTTCGGCAGCTGCTCTAGCTGTTCTCAACCGGAACGTCTCAAAGAAGACAACACGCAGTGATGAACTAGCGAAACGAGATTCAGCGATTGATGAAAGAGATTTGAAAAACAATCGTGTATTGCTCAATAGAAATTGTTTTTGCAATACAACGAAGGTTTTTAATGAAAATCAATTATCAATCAAAACACCTTTAATTTTGAGAATAATACACGTCGGACGGTGCTAAAGAAAGAGTTTTTAAGCACAACGACCGTTTTTCAAAGGTAAAGCCTCAATCCTAACTTGAACGGGAAAGATTCAAAAGATTGAATCTCTCCATTGTTTCTGTCGGTTTTCACATGGTTGATCTATTGGATAGATCTCACATGGCCACCTACAGAGCTGGTTTGATGTTGGCTCCAGAAGGCTTTCCATCTTCATCGTGAATATGAATGCATATCCACTTAGATGTTACGGCAATACCACAAGGATAAGCGTAGGACTCATAAAATCTAATCTCCTTTTCCACAATGTGTGAACCAGAGAGTCTTCATTGAGAGTGTCCTAAAGAGATTTATAAGATGATCTCGTGGCTCTAGACTCAGTTGTGCATATTTGGTTCCTATGCCGGAGACTAGGGGATAGTGGTCTCCTTCAATATCAACAATCTCTAAGAGAAAGTCGATAGATAATGTCGGTTCCAGGATCGTGAGAATGAAACAAGTCATTTTAAGAGGAACTTGAGTGGTTTGGGAAGTTGAAGTGCATTGCGTCCTTTGGGTCCATGACGTCTTGTCTTCTACCGATGTTACCCTTGGTAACCACCAGTAGTATATGAATTGAACCCGGTTTTACGCCTTAAAGTTGAATAAATGAAGGGCTATTTCTTTTCACCCTTTTTCACATTCAATTCTTTTTCATTCTTTAACCCCTTCAGTGCTTACCGAGACTTCATTACTAGAAACTTGTTGTGTTTGTTCCAGTACTAGCTCAGTCTCAGTCTGCACTCTTCCCATATCTCACTTTTCTCATTTTTTTTCATCATACCTAAGGACTTCTACACTATCCAGTGGATTGTCCCTGGGTAGATCCCTCCGTTCTGGCAGATCATGGGACCACAACCTAACCTTATCATCCTTATATCACCATACATAAAGTAAAGTTGGTCGATCTTTTTGGTATCATTCATATGCCATTGGAACCAATTGAAAACCATTTGAAAAATCAATCAAGATACTTGTGATATAGAATCAAAGCATTTTGTATTTTAATTGATTTGATATTTTAGAAATGCTCCCCCTCAACATATGCATAAAGATTTAAGATTTGTTTAGCACATGGAGGCAAGAGATCTTTGAAATCGTTAGATTAAGAATGAAAGGTCCATTATTTTGATTAACATTTTCTAAAATGATCATCATCACTTCCTAATCAATTTGAGTAGATAAAATATTTTTAAGGAAGGATGAGGTTTTCACAAGTTTGCTCCCCCTCAATATGTGCCTCGAAATTTGAAATCGTTTGTCACATATTAGAGTTTTGCACATATTAGAGGGAACCTGCACTTAGAGACAATTCAGTCATGTTTCAATAATTTGAGGTTTAGAATAGATGCTCCCCCTCAACATGTGCATGGAAAATTTGAAATCGTTTGTCACTTGCGGGAGGTAAACATGCTAATCACTTATGAAACCATTTGTCGAATTATCAGTTTTAATCCCATTTAAATCCACAAATTCTCCCCCATCACAATTATCAAATCATTTGAGATTTGTGATCTCCGTAGATTTAAATTGATTTTGAAAGCTTTTAAGGAGAATTGTGACTTGATTATGAAAGCGTTTTTAATCGATAAGGATTGGATTTAGAGACTTTAAACTCCATTGATTAAACATGCATAATTATCTTTTGAAAACATAATAAACCAAGGTCTGAACCAATTGTGTAACATTTTGTAAACCATTTAGAGTAGACCTTACTCATTTAAGTGCAAATTGTTTGAAAAGAACACTTTTTTGATTTAATTGAAAAATCATTCTCCCCCTCAATCAATGACGAGATTCGTTGATTGATGAATTGAGATTTTGACACTTGAAAAGTTCTTTTGATTTTCAAAAATAGAGTCAGAAGTGTTTTTCAAGACAATTGAGTGTTCATAAGATTGCAAATATTTTCCCAGAGGAATCATTAGAAGGAAAAATATTTGTAGTAGAACATTGTCTTATTGATGACAAGCGTTTGTTTTAGAATCGAGCATTAGGTTTGAAATATGAGATAAGACATGGCTCTGTTTTTCTTTGAAAAGCGGGTTCTTGCCTGAAATAACAGATAAACCATTGTTTCACTTTCTCCCAAATATATATATATATATATATATATATATATATATATATATATATATATTTAAACATTCGAACAACATCTAAAGTCCCGTATCATTCTTTGAAAGACAGCATTAAGACCGTAGATATTATCGAATCGAGAAAAGCATGATAAAATGACAATATTTTTGAGGATTTTTCACATTTTTATGGATTTTGAAAGTTTTATAATTTTCTATTTGATTTTTTGAAGGTTTTGTAATTTTGTATTTTGATTTTTGGATAAATATATACAAAGATATAGATGAAGGAAAGACCTTTACTCCTCGTCTTCCTCTTGAAGGCGTTTGAGTGTTTCTGGTTGTAGGCTCTTAAGACCAAGTCGTGGAAGGATAAACTCAAAACGTTCTCTAGGAAGAGTTTTGGTGAAGATGTCTGCTAACTGATATTCTGACTTCACAAAATAGAGTTCCACTACACCGTTTTCCACTTGCTCCCTGATGAAATGATGTCGGATGCCGATGTGTTTTGCTCTTGAGTGTTGAACTTGTTGCATGAGAGAGCAATATCACTTTTATTATCACAATACAGAGGGATTTTGTTGAATTCAAACCCATAGTCAGATAATTGGGATCTCATCCAAAGGATTTGAACACAACAAGATGACATGGCTATGTATTTAGCCTCTGTAGAGGAAATAGAAGTACTCATTTGCTTCTTTGAAGACCGACATTACAAGCTTATCACCCAAACACTGAGCACCTCGATGTACTTCGACGTGTATCTTGACATCTGCATGATCATCATCTGCATAATACATTAGTGACATACGGTGTCCTTAGGTACCATAGTCCCCATATTGATGGTTCCTTGGAGATACGAAGACCCTTTAACAAACGCTTCAAGGTGCTTTTTAGTAGGCTTAGCGATATCTAGCACACATGCCACACAACGAATAAGATGTGCAGTGCGCTGGTTGTGAGGTACATCAGGATCCATCATGCTCACGGTATTTTGTTTGGTCTACCATGATCCCTGAGTGGTCCTCATCCAGCTTGGTTCGTTCAATCATGGGGGTATCAACGGTGTCACATGATACAAATCCAAATTTCTTTAAAATCTCATTTGCATATTTAGATTGATTTATGAAAATGCCTCCGGGACTTTGAGAAATTTGTAATCCTAAGAAAAATGACATTTGTCCCATCATTGACATTTGAAATTTAGAACCCATTTCATTTGAGAAATGATCACATTCATTGGGGTCAGTCGAGGCAAAGATAATATCATCAACATAAATTTGAACGTGAATTAAATGTTTGCCTGACTTCCGGGTAAACAATGTCCGGATCACTGCTCCTTTCTTTGAATCCGATGGATAGAAAAACTTAGACAACGTATCATACCATGCTCTAGGAGCTTGCTTTAAACCGTAAAGAGCCTTTTTCAAGCGATAGACATGAGTAAGATGCTCTGGATTCACAAAACCCTCTGTGGCTGCGTAAACCACCTCTTTCAATCACCATTAAGAAGGTTGTTTTCACATCCATCGATATCGACCATGTTCTCACTAGCCGCATTAGCCAAGAAGATTACTGATAGCTTCGATACGAGAAACATAGCAAAAGATTCTTCAAAGTTAATTCCCTCTTCTTGACGGTATCCTTTGGCAACCAATCGAGCCTTGTTCTTTAGGACATCACCATGCTCATCAAGTTTCACTTTGAAAATCCATTTTAGAGCAATGATCATAGCATAATCTGGAGTAGGTACTAACTCCCATACATCAAGTCGATCAAACTTATGAATTTCTTCTTGCATGGCATTGAACCAACAGTCTTCATTCATGGCGGTTTTAATGTCTTTGTTTCGACCTTAGAGAGTACGGGCAGTTGAAGAAGCACTATAAGGCATGGTTGCAAGTTGTTTCGATTATATCTGGGCGAGAGGGTTTTCCAATGATGTTGTCCAATGGGTGATCATGTGTCCATTTTCTAAGGTGTTCATGTAGTTTGTTGTTGTGTAACTGAAGTAGCAGTCGATGTCTCCTGATGAAGATGGTTCGATGATGATTAGGAGCAAAGATATTTTTCAAATAGAGCATCTTTGGGGTTGCAAAGGATTTACTTCATCATTGATGCGAAACACTTCCATGATGTACATTTGATGATTGATGATTTGTTGATGAGACAGAGTGATCAGCAGCAGGCGCTTCTTGACTTAATGAAATTGAGGCTGAAGGGTTCACTTCATTCACAGGATAGGAGCACCTCTGTTGATGGGGCCGACATTTCATCGGCATTCGGTTCATAGTGTTCATCAAACATTGGATCAAACAATTTCTTTAAATCATCTTCTGATGGAGTACATATGGAGTTCTTTGGAGATAAGTTTGGTACAAGAGATGAACCAATGGGACTGTTTTGAAGTGCGGGTCACTGGATTGTCCAGGAGCCATTTGACCGGTCAACTCATCGAACGTAACGTGAATAGTTTCCATAATATTTCGGGTTCTCTTGTTGTAGATTCGGTAACCCTTCTTGTTTGGTGCATAACCAACAAAAACTCCAATATCTGCCTTTGCTCTTAGTTTACCTAAGTCTTGACCATCATTATTTGGATAGCATAAAGCACCAAACATACGAAGGTAGGAAAGATCAGGTTTACGTTTATGAACAAGTTCATATGGAGTTTTTCCATGAGAGGTGTGTATAAGGGAACGATTTTTGGTGTAGCAAGCAGTGGCAATGGCTTCAGCCCATAGAAACATTGGAACCTTGGAATAAATAAGCATTGTTCTTGCGGCTTCCACAAGAGTTCGATTTCGTCTTTCACTACACCTTTTCTTTGAGGAGTTTGTGGAACACTTCTTTGATGGTGATTCCAATACTTTCATAAAATGAATTAAGTCTTTGTTGACAAACTACTGTGCCATTGTCTTTTCGAAACAATTTTGTGAGATTGTTGAGTCGAACTTGAAGCTGTTTGATTAGTTTGATGATGACATATGGAGTTTCATCCTTTGTCCTCAAAAACTTTACCCAAGTAAATCTGGAGTAGTCATCAACCACTACTAACACATATCTCTTCCCATTAATAGTTTGCACTCTCATTGGGCGCCTGAGATCCATATGAAGGGTATGAAGAACTTCCATTACAGAGTTTGTAGGTTTTGGTTTGTGGGCATATTTAGTGCTTTTTCGGTGGCAAGTGGAACAAAGATGATCTTTTTCATATTTTTAATCGGGTAAGCCTCGACAAGATCCTTTACTGGAAAGGTTGTTTATGGTGCCGAAGTTTAGGTGATTGAGATGACGATGCCATAACCAAGACTTTGTTTTAGAAGCCTTTGATAGCAAGCAGATTGGAGAGGACTTCATCATGTCATCGATAGATATGGTGTATAGGTTAGAACCTCGAGTACCTCTTAATAATTCCACACCATCAAGTTGTCTAACGAAGCAAGTATGTTTTCTAAAGGCTACCTCTAGATCGGAATCACAGAATTGACTGTGAGAGAACAAATTATGGCCAAGACCTTCCACATAATATACTCTGGAGATTACACTTTTGCCAACTACATAGTCACCATAACCCATAATTGCTCCAAAATGGTGGTTCCGAATCTAAGTCCTGATGAATTTGCTCACAAAGTTCATGACATGACCGGTCTCCATCATATGCTTGGAGCAGGCTTGAGTCCAAGTACCACAGAACGATTTGAACGATCTGCTGGTTAAACACAGATAAGAATGGATAAGCTGGATAATTGGGATCCCCATGCAAGAATGGGTTCCACTTGGTTAGTAACAGTAATTGGAACTCCCACATGAAATAGAAACATCATATCGGAAGTAGAAGCATGGAATCATTAGGAATAGATGCAGTGCTGGTGTCTATATTTGACCTATTCAAAGTATGTTCACTTTTTAAGGGAATAGTTCTACCAGTAGGCATCCATTTTCTAGTGGTCATAGTCTTAGCAGTTTGAGGGCAAAACTGATTATTCTTATGGCCAAAAGGTATCCAATAATAACCTATCTTTATAAATGTTCTTCCTGTGGGTTTCCATTGTTTTCTAACAATCTTTCGTCTTTGCCTTTTTGCCTTCTTAGCATGATATTTTGCATTAACAAAGTTAACTGGAGATTTGACAGCATTAGACAAAGTATTCACACTACATTCATGATTAGAAACATAATTCAAGTAGACATCATTACAAGGTTTGCAAATAGTATCAGAATTCGAATTAATTACAGTACGCCTATGGCTAATACTAGAATCAACACGATTCATTTTATTCAACTCAAGCTTAAAGTTCCTAGGTTGGTCTTCTACTCTCTTCCAATGCACATTTTTAGCTTGCGAGGTCCTATCTTGATTGGTATTGCCTGGAGGCTTTGACCTGCTTGCTTTAATGTCCTGATTACTCTGTAGAGGGAATTATGGGAACATTAGTTGGTTGATCTACTTTTTGCATTCTGAACTAGGCGTGCAAGGATCGCGTGTATTACTAGAAGCACATTGATGTTCACTTTCTTAACACTGGGCCTAGAATGGTTTGAATGCTTGGCACTAGGCATAGAACAAGGCATTACTGCTTTGCCTTTTGCACATAAGGATTTAGGACATGTTGCATTACACATTCTAGCGACTCTTGAGATCGTTTAGCACTGGAGGCAAGCAAACCTAATTTCTCTATCAAGAGGTTTGTTAATGAAATCCTCTTAGACAATCTCACGGAGACATTCTAGACTATCCTTAAGGTAAGCACAATAGTCATGAAAAGCAGGTTCATTATTCCTAAGATGAGGAGGAATGTATTTAACCGTAACAGTGTATTTGCAGTCAGAGGATGACTTTGAGACAACATTCTTATTGAAAACAAGTAGCAGTTTCCCATTTCCCTGACTTCTCAGATTCTCAATTTCCTTTTGTAAAGACGTTATTTTTTCGTTGTTTTGGTCACGGGTGACTTTCATTAAATCATATAACTCTTTAAAGTGTCGTTTAACTTTTTCATTTTCTTCTAGAAAACTCTCGTTTTCCTTTTGTAAAGCATTAACTAAGTTTTGAAGATGAAAAGTTTGAGAGTACTGAGAATCTAAAGGAGGAGGCATTTGGGATCGATCGCATTGTTCTTTCACCCTTCAATTAAGAATTGGGCTTTCAACTTTCTGATCGTTTTACAATGAGCTCGAATCTGTTCATCACGTTTGCTAATTTCAAAAACTGCATCAAATTCAGGAACATTCAAGGATGTCTTGATATTTGAGGTTTTAACATTTTCTTTTAGATGTTGATATTTTAGTTGTAAATCAAAATGTTCAACTTCTAGTTTAGAAAGATGCTTTACCAAATTATCGTGATCATCCGGATCAATTTTCTCATTAAGTTTCGAATTAATCTTTTCAAGCTCAATGACCCGATCATGGGAGACTTTTAGAACACAGATAATTCATGAAATTAAGAAGCATTAATGGAGCAATTCGTAGCAGTGTAAAACACATCTTGAGCAATACATTCAGAAATAAGATTCTCATTCAAGGTATGCAAGTTCTTCCTCTCAATCTCATTATATTTTAATGCTCGCTCATAGTCGCTAACCTCAACTATCATTGCATCAAATTCCTTTTCCATTCCTTTAATATCTGAATCTATCCCCTTTTTAAGACTCTCAAAATGATCTTTTAGTAGTTTAAAGAAAGGCATGACCTCAGTTAGATAGCATTCTTTTGTTTGCTCAAAACCCCTTTCCCTTTCAGTTATCCATTGTGGTGTGATCCTTTTCTTACAAGTTTTCTCAAAATCGACAAATAGTTGAAGAATAACATATTGGTTGATTAAGGTCTTGCTCTTAGTGGCAATAGTTCTAGGGACTAAATGCATAGGTGTATTTGGAGGATACACAGTCGCGGCAGGCATTTTCCTAAGGGGAGGGTTTGTTTCAAACAAGATTTTTCACTTTTTGCTTATCTAAATCCTTTTTCCAGAAAACTTGTTCAGGTGTTAACAATGTTTGAGGCTTAAATTTGTTTAAGGAAATCCAATTCTCCTTCTTGTAATCATGGGGTGTGATAGTTATTTTCTTCTCTTTACATTTAGGATCATCTAGTTTCTTGTTCATCTTTCCCTAGTGACTTCATCAGATTTCTTATCTTCCCAGTGCACTCAGTACAACTAGGTTTCTGTCTAGGTTTAAGGATTTCGTTGCCATCATAAAGTACCTTATGAGCATTTCTAGCCTTTTTAATGACCTCTGGATTTGGTTCCTCAACAAGGGGAATGCTATGCTTATCGCTTAAGACTCTATGCTAGTGATCATGTGGGCAGTCTGAATGGTGTTCCCTTGTACACTTGTTTTCAAGCTTGTTTTTCAAAGTTTTCAGATTAGAAAAATCTTTCAAAAGTTTTGATTCCTTGGCATTAAATTCTTGCTTAAGCATTTTCACATTTTCTTGAAGTTCTTGTTTTTGCTTAGCAGTTTTAGACAGCTTTTCTTGTAAGGAATTTAACTCTTGTTTTGATACTTCTTCTCTAAAATTACTTTTTCTAATGATTGTACGCATTTGGTCATCCATTTCCTGCTCACGGTGGTCAACTCAAATTTAGCACGTTGTTCATAAATAGCAACACGTTCTTTATAGGCATTGATTCAGAGATAACAAATCTTGAGGGCAAAGCAGTGAATTCATCAAAGATATAGTCATTATTGACTGCAGAAGATGCATTACTTGGTACAATCTCACTTTCACTTTGCTTCACATATTGATCATATGGGACAACATTGCTATTACCCACATCATCAATATCTGATTCATAAGTCTCAAGAGATTGTACTTCATTATGCATCTTTCGCTCATCAACATCATCATATAGTTTTAATACCTCTGAGATGATTTTATCTTTGGATGGTCCAGCTTGTGGTGAAGGTGAGACCTTAGGAGAGACCATTGGAGAAATGCTAGCCATGAAAATTGTTTGTGCAGTAGGTCCATCATCAACATCAGAGTCGTATGCATCACAGTCAGCGACTTGAAAGGCATTCTGATGATTATGACCTATCTCCTGAATTGGCTGTTCATCTACATCTGCATCATATGTCTTAGCATTTCCCTCAGCCAAGAACAACAACTCCTCTTCATCCAAAGCTGCACCATTATCCTGAACTTGCACAAGCAACATCTTATCCCTGAAGTACTCGGCATTCTGAGGGCGTTTTGGTGATGTGCAGTTTCTTGCAATTCACCACCACAGTTATAACATTTGATAGGCTTAGTTTTTCCTTGATTTCCAATCCTTCCTCGATTCTGATTTCCACCATAGCCTCCACCTACTCCACCCCTTCTCTGATCGTACTTCCTTTCTTGAACTGGCTGCACCATAACCTTCCCATCTCTGACAGTGGCTTGATTATGTGGATTGGATGCTGTTCTGAGGTTGTTGTTGGTGTGTGGGAGAGAGTTCATGTTTTGACTGATCATGAGAGCTAGTTGACTAATGAAGTTTCCAACGGATGCATCTGCATCAACTTGTTTGAACATAGGATCATGAATGAGTTTGTGATTACCATTACCCATGGGTACAACTTGAGAAGCTTTGGTGGTGATCCCAACATTTGTGTAGAAAGCAGTTGAATCATTTTAATGAACTTGTTTCTCCCTGATTGGTTTTGAACAGTTCCAGAATCCTTTTTTCAAACATAGCATGTCTTTCATTCTAAGAAGGAAGGCATCTGATTTGCTCATAGTTTGTATTTTTCAATCCTTTAGTGAGCTTCACAGATGTGACAAACTTGTGCCATTCGGGATTCATGTTGTTTACAAACTTTGAGTTCAACTGAATGTTAGGCATGGTCATTCAGATGTTCCTCATGTCATTCACAAGCTTATGGAATCTCACATAGTACTCATAGACACTCTCATCTGGTTTCATCTTGAAATGTTCAAATTCATCATATAATTGAGATTCTCTATCTTCAACAGTTAATTCAGAACCTGAGAGAAGCATCTTGACATTATCCCATACAGCCTTTGCTTCAGTGTTGTGATTGATAAGCTTGTAGATGTCTTTTGGAAGACCTTGCAATATGATGTTAGAAGCCTTGATATCTGCATCGAATCTCTTCTTCTCCTTATCATTGAGCTCATCATGCGTCTTTGGTCTGTCTATTCCATAGATCATTGTTCCATCTTCAGCTGTATCAATTATGTCTCTATAGTCTCACCCGATACGGTCCTTCATAAATGGATTTGAGAATGTTGACCCCATTTTCCTTTCCAAGACAGTACAATCTGATTCGTTGAGCCCAAGTGTCGTAGTCAGTTCTGTCAAGCATGGGTGGACGAGTATCGACCACTGCTTGAACATCCTAGGCAACAGTGGAGATGATTGTAGGAACGTTGGTAGACATGTTGACAGATTAAACTGGATTTTATAACTCTATGATTAAACCGGGAAATAGATTCTTTCACGGGATTTTACTAAATCAAGAGAAACGTATTACGACATAGAGTCAACCAAGTCCCTAAGAAAAACTGAACCAAGTCGCTAAGCACCAAGTCGCTAAGACACAGTTAAGTCGCTAAATAACAACTCGCTAAGAACCAAGTCGCTAGCAAAATTTTGACAGCAAGTCGCTAAGCACCAAATCGCTAAGTTATCAAGTCGCTAAGAGCAACTGGTAAGCACCAAATCGCTAAGTTGTCAAATTAAGCTAAAGAGCAACTCGCTAAGCACCAAATAAGCTAACACCAATTAAGCTAACAAACTTAAGTACAAGTCGTTAACTTTCACCAAGTCGCTACTCGTAGTGGAGACTCCACTAAGTGTACTTTTTGTCAGCTTGTCTCAATAGACAAGTCGCTAGATCAACTCGCTAAGACCTTCAACTACTACTCGCTACCAAATTGCAAAGTAAGTCGCTAGCAAGAAAACTTATCCTGGGCTCAAGTCTCTACCCTAGAAAATCACATAAACACCACTTTTCAATAAAAAAAACCCAACCACCCGATGATTCAAGGTTACCAAATCAAACCTAAGAACATACAATGATTCTAAACACAAAACAACACCCAAGATTCAAACTTTAACACTAGAAATGATCCAAATGATGCAAAAAACCACTAAACCTTTTCAAACTCTAAAACTACCTAAAGTCACTAGAAATCCAAAGATATGTAAGAGATGATCAAACATTGGCTCTTGATACCATTTGTAACATATTGGATTTCACAAACACACTAAACCATAAGATCAAATAGGTATTATGAGTTCTAGAGAAGAAAGTTAGATGTTTAGGGAACTTTAGTGAGAGAAGAAAAATATTATTATGAGCTCCAACTCCTACCTTGGGACTAGAGAGTATTTATAGTACTTACATAAACGCCACCCTTGACGGGCCGTGATCGGGCATAATAGTAAAGACCCGTCCGTCCTCCACGGTGTTACATAACTAAATACCACTTAACATTAAATAACTACGACTACGAGCTTTCTAACGATTACATATACTTGAGGTGACCGACACTTTAACTACTGGATTTTCCAAATCCTAACAATAACATCAAATAGTCATGACTTTTTAGTGTCAATTTCCCCCGATTATGCTCATATTTTATGTCATTTATATGGATTTACGCTTGTATTCCTTTATATTTAAATTCCAGGTAAATTATGAGCATTGGAGCTTAGAGACGCGGATTTGGAGATTTTTCTAACGGTTTTATGATAGTATGCTATTTATGAAGAAGTTACGGCGTAACTCATGTTCTCAGTTACGCCGTAGCTAGTGTTTTATCACAGAAGACCAACTTAATTGCAGTTATGGCGTAACTCTCAACTAAGGTTACGCCGTAATCATCTAGGTCATGAAGTATTTCGCGCCTCCATCAACTACGCCGTAATATCCTCACAAGCATGACTACGTAACAACCTTCTGTTAAGAGGTTACGATGTAACTCACATCAACACTATAGCGGAGCTGCAAACTACGACGTAACCATTCATTATTGTTACGCCGTAGTCACTTTAACGAGGCGTATGTTTTGAAGATAATTAAGTTACGACGTAACTTACAACTTCAGTTACGCCGTAATTGTGATCGGGCCTATAAATACAAGCCCTAAAATCTGCATTTCACATCATTCACTAACAACTCAAAGGCAGAGAACGTGAAGAGGGTTCCAAAGGCAGATCACACGGAGCATACGGAGCCATCTCCAAGGGAGGAATTACACCATATCGATAAGCTTTAGAGATCATTTCTATCTTTTACCTTAATTCATATCTTTCATTATGTTAAAGATATATAAACACACAAACAAAAATTGAAAAACAAAACAAGCAAACAGTTAAGCATTTGCCTCCCATAAAGTAATTTTCTTTATTTATGAGTCTTGTAGCTAGACTCGAAGTCGTGCCCCTACGTCCCGCATATCTTAAATGCCCATTCGAATGATTTGACTCTTCCTTCATCACGAATATATTCGGGGCCTAGCTTTAAACAAGCGGTGTAGTAAACCTTATCCTTACAGTCAACCTCAAAAGCCGGAATATTATCCACATCTAACCCATCAATTCCCTTAAACTTTTTATTTTTGCAATACATCACATATTTAACACATTCGGTTCCATTTGAGAACTTGACTATCCCTTCCTCTTGATCATAAATCATCATGGATTCCTCAATAAATGGTTTTCCAAGTATTACATCCCCTAAGAATCCATCAATGATGCCTCTAAAATCTTTCAAGATCATGAATCACACTTATATGTGAAATTACCTACAAATACATGCAATCCTCTAGCTCTCCCAATATAGTTTTTTAATTTCTTATAGTAAAAGGGATCCTTCCTTGGTCCTAGCTTTTCACTCATGATCCAATTATAATAGAGCCTAGACATTATGTTCATAGGAGCCCTATAGTCAATATAAGTGTGATCCCTATATAAGTAGCCAATCATGCACGGTATCTTAATGTTCCTTGGGTCACCCTTTTTTATGCATGGGTCGAAAGGTGGTCCCGGGTTATTAACTACGTTGTATGATTCAAAATACTCATTAAGTTCCTCTTCATCATTACCCTCCATAATTCTAGCACCCTATAATCTCCTTCCTCAAGCTCTTCATCCGAATCATTACTCATGGTGGAATTGCTATCTAATGTACTAGTTGTCTCTTCAAGTGCTTTCTCGAGTGCGTTTTCAATTATCCTATTCAATTTCCTAAGCTCCTCCATTTCACTATAGATACGAGCGTGGAGTTGGTTGGCATAGTTTTGATCTAGTGGTGGGTTTTGTGGTGAATGGTTTGGTGGTGGTGGATCGTTTTTGGGTGGGTTATCACCTTCCATGATGAAAAGTGATGAGATTACGAACAAAAACACGAAGAAAAAGATAGAATACAAGGAAGCTAACAAAAAGAGAAATAACCTCAATTGATAGGAATCAAGCAAGTAAACCTAAACTAGATAGAAATCTAACTAGCTATTCTATTCCCCGACAGCGGCGCCAAAAACTTGATAGCGTAGGTTCGGGGTCTAGAAGACTTGCTTTTCTACGAGCAAGTTTTTCAACCCTCTAGGCAGTGAACCTAATCGTTGTAGTGTAGTATGTGGTAAGCCCAGGGGATTGATTCGTTCTCTAGGGGAATAGGAATGCTAGAAAGAGATATAAAACGAGAAGGTAAGGTTGAGGGAGATTCTTTTTAGTCTTTTTATGTTTTTTTTAGAAAGCAAGGTAAATATCTCGGGGTATAAGAATGGGGGTGGTACTTCTACCAATTTTAACTACATTTTAATAACTACTTACTAATTAACTATTTGAACTAAGGATAGATTATGCTTAATTGAGGTGTGCTCGTATGATGATTAAAGATGTGTTTACTTAAATGTTCTCCCTAGTTATCTCTTATTGGTTGGTTGAATTGTCACATCCTCATCTTAATTGATGCGTTGTTTTCCGTTTGGTCATAGGGTGGTGCCTAATTTCCTAGTTCTATGAATTGTAACTCTCCTCTAGACTATCCGGGATCGGCGAGTACAATAGTATCTCTCCCGAATACTCTATTATCCTTAAGCTACAACTCACGCAATAAACACAACGAATGGCCTAGGTGCACTCCTAAGCTTTTTTACTATTTAGGACATTCAAGCTCGCAACAAATAAAGAAGAAGCCAGTTTTCCTTACTCTAGCGTCTACCAATTAATACAAGAGACAACATAACAATAATTAACAGCTAGGTTTCATAGATCTAAGCAAACACAAGGATAATTTAGCTACTCATGTTAAACAAGTAAGCATACACACATACAATTGAACATGGGATAGACATAATGATAATATGGATTAACAAACTTATCTTATGATGTAAAGAAAGGTATGGGACCCTTAGATACTGTCCAAGTCGGACTACAAATGAATCAGGGTTTTGATAACATCAAATAGTCCTGAATATTAAGTGTCAATTTCCCCCAGTAATGCTTGTAATTTATATCATTTATATGGATTTACGCTTGTTTTCCATTGTTTTCCACTTTCAGGTAAATTACGAGCATTGGAGCTAAAGAGACGCGGAATTGGAGAATTATCAAAGATTTATCAGAGTATGCTCACTTTGAAGAAGTTACGGCGTAACTCATCTCTCACATTACGCCATAACTAAAGCGTGACTCAGAAAACCAACTCATCAGAAGATTACGGCGTAACTCTCACTAAAGACTACGACGTAACTATATTAGGTCAAATGAGGTTCCACGGCGCTGATAACTACGCCGTAACTATTGTTTAAACTACGGCGTAACCAAGAAATATTGAAGATATGGCGTAACCACTTATAAGGTTACGCCGTAACCAGCAGATCTAGTGCAAATTACGAAGAAATAGAAGATTACAACGTAACTATTCTATTAGTTACGCCGTAACCCAGATCTGGCCTATAAATACCCCACGATTTCCAGCATTTCAAAGCATCCCATTCCACACACCACAACCAAAGAATGTGGGAAGAAGCCAAAGGCAGGTATAGAGGAGCATACGGAGCTGTCTCCAAGGGAGAAATCACTCCCCTACGATAAGCATTAGCATTTTATCTTTTCTTTACTTTCGATTTATGTATTTCGTAACATTGAATATTGAATTGATTTGTATGGTTAATACTTAATATGAGCGGCTAAGCACCTCTTGGTGCTGGCCTAGTTATGATTCCTTAATTATTTTTTTTGTGTTTACATTACTTCCGTATAATTATTTCTAAGTGTATGCATGCATAGTTTATTGGTAGCTACCCTTGTTTCGGTAGTTTTGAATGGCGGTAGAGGCTAGTTGCTTAGGAGATATGACCAACTGACCCTAAGTGAGTAGACTGAGACAGGAAGGGTAAGATATTACCAACTGACGACCCTTTCTACTTGTGCGATTTGACCAACTGATCACCTACCGTTTGGATGAACTTAAGAATTAGGGGGTGAGTGTTTAAGTTGTTAACGCCTGGGCACTCACTATTATAAGTCTAGCATGTAGCGGTACTTAATGACTTGGCTTAGGGACCAGGAACAACTGGACTTATGAGGGGACACCTGACTTCTCCAGTGGTGGCATCTTTGCTGATAGGTTAGGCGAATTGACCAAATGTTGTCCTCTCGACTTTGACTCCACCTGAAGTAATTGGAAGTAATTAGACGTAGACATTACTAGCTAGGATGATTAACTAGGTTAGCACCACTCTCCTCTATTGATTGAACCTTTGCCTTTATTTGCTTTTATCTGCTTTAGTAGTTAATTAATTAATTCCTTATCGAAATCATATTAAAAACTGTGACACGTAGACTTAGTAATAATCCAACACACATAGCTCTTGGGACGACCTCGGTTTTACCGAATACTACACTACACACGACCGGGTACACTGCCCGTTAGTGCATTAGGATAGACCATAGGTATAACCAGACTATTTAAATATTAAAACCTGGTCAGTAAAACCTGCATCAAGTTTTTGGCGCCGCTGCCGGGGAGTTATATTAGATTACTATTAAGTCTTTCATTTTCATTTTGTTTTAAACTTTTCTGTAATTCTCACGATCATTATTCAAGCTTTCAGGAACCATGGAAGTTGTTAACATTGATGACCTCACTCTTGAGGAATATTTAGTGTTGACAAGAGCAGAACAAGGGCCGGGTCTAGTAAGACCGACGATTGGAGCTGATGTTCGTTTCAAAATTAAAGACCAATTAATGAGGGAGCTTCGCGCTGACCCTTTTTCTGGAAACAGGGAAGAGGATGCATATGAGAACGTTGAAAATGTCCTATACATCGCAAGCCTTTTCAATATTCCTGGCGTGTCTCATGACGATGTTATGCTAAGGGTATTCCCCATGACTCTTACTGGGGCTGCCAAAAGATGGATTGAAAGATTGCCCGCCGGGGCAGTTAATACTTGGGCTCTACTAAAGAAGCATTTCATTCAGAGGTATTGTCCTTCATCAAAGATCTCTAACCAGCTCTTGGAAATCCATAATTTCAAACAAGAAGACGATGAAACGTTGTATCAAGCCTGGGATTGATACAACGATCTACTTTACAAATGTCCTACACATGATCTGAACAACCAGCAAAAGGTCAACATCTTCTACAAAGGAATCAACGTAACTACAAGACAGATGCTGGACTATCAAGGACCAATCTCGAACATGACCCCTACTCTTGCAATTGAAGCCATTTAAAAAATGGCTGATCATTCTCAAAAATGGCACGACGGAGGAAGCAAAATGAACCAAAGCGGAAGTTTTGATGGAATTGCAGCAATCGCTAGTAAAATTGAAAATCTAAGTAGAGATATGCTAAAAGTCAGAGAAACCGTTCATGCCATCCAAGTAGGTTGTGAAAGTTGTGGGGGAGGACATCTCACGAAGAATTGTCCTCAAGTGGACGAAGAAAATATAACTGAAGAAGCCAAATATGGAGAAAATCGACCATTTTACGGAGATAATTGAAATAGTAACGGGTACTGTAGAAATTACAACCGTGGGCCTTATAGAGAAAGAAAGCCCAATCTTGAAGAAACAATTAACAAATTCCTGGAAAATTCAGCCCAAAGACAAAAGGAACAAGACGAGTGGTTAAAAGAATTCTAGGAAAACACTGACAGAAGCCTTTCCAATCACGACACAACCCTAAAAAACCTTGAATCTTTGGTGGAAAAGCTTAGTGAGAAAGTAAGAATGAATAACAATAAACCAGGAGGATCAAAACCCACAATGGAATGTAAAGTGATTTTTGCTGATAATGACTCGAAGATACAGACCAAAGATACGGATTCTGGCAAAAATTCCTTCGACGGATCTGAGTTATGCCGTAACCTGTCTGAAGAGTTACGGCGTAACTATATTTTTGACAGCGATCATAAGGTTATGAAGGATGTTGATAAGGACGATTCTAGCGAGTTACGCCGTAACCAAAAATCTGAGTTACGGAGTAACTGGGATACCTGGGCGGACGAATTTCTCGAAGTGGACGAATCAGGAACACCGGAGATTAACGGATGGTCCCACGATATTAACTTATGCCCTCTGTCCCCATCTAAGAGGAAATATCACTGGTGCAAAAAGATACCCGTAGCTAAGGGGGATTGGTATGATCTATGGGCCTCGTGTGACCCGATAAATGACGTCTGCGATGGAGGAAGTGATAAGGATAGGGTCAAAAATAACAAATTTATGTGGCTTGCATATATTGATGAAGAAAGATTAGAAAAACTCTCCTTCAAGGAAGAAGAGGAGCCGCCTATCACTCACTGATGTACTCCGATAATCATAACTGACGATGAATCCACGCGAGCGTAGCCTACATGCGACCCCTTCCGCGAGTATTGCAACGGTGGTGATAGTTTAAAAGAAGAAGAATGGACATGCCCTCATGAGCTTGAAAGACATAATATCAAGTTTGAGGATTTGACATTTGATGATTGGTACGCGATACAATTCGGGAATGCTAAGATTAACCCGAACCTTCTTAAGAAGCTTAAGATTGACTACGAGGATCATAATAAGAAAAAGGAAGTGGCTAATAATGACATCTACTACATCGAGGATCCTTTAAGCGGAATCGACAACAATGAAGCCCGAAGTCATTGGTGTGAAAGGATAAAATCTCCTGGGGAAGTCTTCTGGGCATGATGCAACCCTTATGATGATAAATGTAACGGGGGAAGCAGCTTAATGAGAATGGGAGAGGATGAATTCTTTTGGATCTCAACCAACGATAAGGAAAGGACAAGGTTGCCTTGGTTAGAAAACTTGGGGTTTGACAGTTGGGTGAAGATCAAGTACGGGCAAGTAGACATATTAACAAAGGAAAAGATTTGGAAAGAATACATGAATAAAGAAAATTCAAATAGCGGGAGTCCTAATAACTCGAGTGATATAACAGTTGAGGATGACAAAGAGTTGATAAGAAATGAGAAGGAGGAATGCAAACGTATACTGGTGGAGAATTTGCTCGATGAGGAATGGTTTAAAGGTACCGAGTCTGACGATGATGACATTGAGGGGATTTTAGATTACCTTGAATTGCAAGGGAATGAGGAAACCCCCAATGATGAAGCATATGAGCAAAGGAGGTGCAAACTCCTTGGGATTCCATACAAGAGACCGCCACCAATTATAGCCGACAAATATGAGTTCACTCGATACCATTTAGGACCAGAGGAAAAATTTTGTAAAATTCGGAAGATCGAGACTAAAGAATACCTCCGTACTGCCACAAATGTCGCTTGGGTCAGGCATAACTTGATGAAAGACATGGAGGAAGTCGGCCAAGTCCAAAGGCCCCCGTAAAGCCCCGCGGATCTGATTCTAATTTAAAGACTCGTTAATAAAGAAAAGTGCTCTTTCGGGAGACAACCCGAATTATCCCTTTCTTTTATTTTATTTCCATTTCTGTAGGGTTTTGTGTTTTTAACCATTTTTTGCAGGAAACTTGGAATGATTGCTGCTGCAGCTTGCTGATCTGACCCTAGTTATGGCGTAACTCATCTCAGTGGTTACGCCGTAACCTACCCCTTGCAGCAGAATTTCAGATGCATTACCGATTACGGCGTAATCCCATCTCCGTGGTTACGCCGTAGCTACACTCTTTCAGCGTATGCCAGGTTTTGCTAGTTATGGCGTAACTCCCTCAAGGAGTTACGACATAACTTTCCTCTGCTTTACTTATTTCATTTTAAAACACAATAACCTTGTATTAGCATTTTAAATGAACTTTGTGGGTGTGTTCCCTGTAAACCCTCACGAGACTTCACTCGTCTACTTGGGACACCAAGTGGTTTAAAAGGCTTGTTGCATATGATAAATGATGACGTACCCTCCGATCAGGTCGAAGGACACCCCTTCGACCTCAGTTGAATTTGCGTTACGAAGACCCAAATCTTTCTTCACAAGTCACTGGTGGCGTAAAATCATTCATCATTGATATGGTTACCGGTTGGGAATTCTCCAGCCGAAGGCGTATTCCCTTCGGAGTCTTCTCTTGAAGGCACCAAGACAAATGAGAACCTTGACTTGGTCTTCCCCCACGTTCCTACTATCTCCTTAGCTTCCCCGCCAAGACAAAGAGAGTGGGGATGAAGCCCTAGCGGTTACGACAAATCATGGGACGCCCCCATGATCTTCGAAACGTGTGCTAACACTCTCCAAGCTTATTTCTTCATCTATAAATAGGTTGGACGAGTCATTTCATTGGTATGTTCACTCAACACAGTATTTCACATACTCCATATTACTTACAACACATATCACATGCTTACTCTCACACCGGAGGTGGTTCACAGGGTCCAACCCCTACGCAATCACTTAACGAAGTGTCTACTATTTCTTATTGCAGATTGGCTACAAGTTTGGCGCAAGCATATCACCCATCACATCCTTCGATCGACATCGAAGGCTGGGTCGTACGAATTATTGTACAATCAGCACCATCCATGGGACCCGCTACAATTGGTCTCGTTATCCCAAACTTATAACCAGTCAATCACACTCACTAGTTTCAGGACATGAATCAAGGAAGAGAGGATACTCCCCCTACGGGTTTCTCGACCTTGACACCAATCCCAGTCAACGATCCTAACAACCTTCCCAACATAACCGCGTCCACCTTTACCACACAATCTCACCCTGAAATAACTCCCAACAACCATGCTTCAACATCGGCTAACCCTGAACCGGTAATCAGTCATGCGTTCATCGAAGTTAACATCGAAGAACTAGAGTCTTTACTGAGGGCTCGAAGGAGGCAAGCTCGAAACGTGGAGATGCGGAGGGAGTTGGAATACTCTAGCGATGAGTATGACGAAGAGATAGAAATGGAGGTTAGGCCCTTGGCTCCTGGGGCTACACGCTCTGTGCTGAGGATAGGGTCTCTGGGCAGTCGAAGGCCAAGTGGAAGGTCGGTTGGTTTTGAAGATGTTCTGGAGAGGGATCCGACGAGAAGGGAAGGAACAATGGAAGGCTCCAATGGAAGGAGTCACCGAAGGGAGATTACGGAGGTTAACTTGCCACCACTCTTGGCAGCCCATCTGGGGAGAACTGAGGCAGGAGTCCCGCTGCAGCCTTCTCACGCATCCGGCGTAGAAGGCAATCCATCTCAAATGAATGGGGGAGGAAATCTTCCTCCTCATGGTATGTACCCTCCTTTTCAGGCTCAATCTTACCCCCATGGGGTTTATCCCCCACCTAATGGGCAGGCTAGCAACCCTAGATTTTCTCAACCATACGGAAGCATGCCCTACGGGCAACCTATGGTGTACCCTTCGTATCCTGTCGGAAGTTACCCACCTTATATACCTACCGCTTACCCTCAACATGTTAACCAAAACCCTGTCGGAATACCTCCGAGCCATAACCCATACAATGATGTCCCCACTTACATGCCACCTTACAACTGCCTTTATTCAGAGCCCATGGGTTCCAAGACACCCTTTGTAAGGTGGATAGAAGACTACCCGTTGCCCGATGGGTTGAAAATGCCCGCACATATTGGTACTTATGATGGGAAGGGGGACCCGAATAATTTCTTACATCTGTTCGAAGGGGCTATCAGAATGCAGAAGTGGGTTATGCCCGTTGCTTGCCACATGTTCACATATACCCTGCAAGACTCCGCTCGTATATGGTGGAACGGGCAAAAAGCATGTAGCATTGTGAATTTGGATGATCTCAAGGCCAGGTTTAGATCACACTTCATCCAGCAGAAAAAGTTCACAAGGACTCACCTGACAGTGTACAACATCAAGCAGAGGGAAAACAAGAGCACCATGGCTTTCGTTACTAGATATACTGATGACACCTTGCAAATCCTGGGTCTGCATGAAGACCAGCATATCTCTGGTTTCGTGCATGGCCTACGAAACAGAAGTCTGGTGAAATTTCTATCCACTGACCTTCCTGCAACCTACAAGGGCTTAATGGAGAAGACTTACACCTGGATCGAAGCCAAAGAAGTATCTACCAACGGGGCTCCGATTGAAAACAAAGAAATTCACGGCAAAATCTCGAAGCACCCTTCGTGGGAAGGGTCAAGAAACAGACACAAAGGCAGGGACAGGTTTGCGCCCTACAACAAAAACATCAACCACGGACTCTTGGCTAATTTGTCCAAATCTCCAAGGGAGATACTTGCTACGGAAAGGGCTGCGAAGGCCTTCGATCCTCCTCCTCGTTTGGAAAGTAGAGGAAGAAGCAGGGATACCTCCAAATACTGCTATCTCCATGACGATTATGGACATGGCACAAACAATTGCAGAGAGCTCAAGAAGCAGATAGAAGAGGCCGTGAAGTCCGGTCAACTGGGACATTTGGTGAAGGGCATAAAGAAAGGTAAAGAGAAGGTCTCCGACACATAGTTGGGGAAAGACACCACACCGGTCGAAGCACCCATCCTCATGGTTTACAGGGATGATTCTGGGATAAAAAGGAAAGCAGCGGAGGAAGCATTATGTGGAGTAGGAGACGTTACTTTCCCTTCGATCACTGGAAAGGCTCTCTCGAATGACCCCGTGGTCATCAAAGTCCTAATCTCCAACAGAGAAGTAAACAGAGCTTACTTAGACTGTGGTAGCTCTTGCAAAGTGATCTACGAACATTGTTTTCTGAAGCTCAAGCCTTCGATAAGGTCGAAGAGGGTAGATTCGAAGGTACACTTGGTGGGATTCTTAGGGGAACACTCATGGCCCCTAGGAGAAGTCCCTCTAGAGGTTACGATTGGAGAAGGAAGGCTAAAAAGGATAGAAACCCTGGTTTTCGCGATAGTAAGGTCTGAATCTTCCTATAACATGTTAATAGGGAGAACCACAATGCAGAAAATGGGCATCGTTGTCTCCACCATACATGCTGCAATCAAATTCCAAACACCATTTGGTATTGGAACGGTTTTCTCCAGTTACAACGCAAAGAAGCCTACGGATGTAGGCAAAAGGGTCAAACAAATTCTGGAAGAGCCTCCGAAAGATGTTCTCAGCTGCACCGATGCCGAAGAGCACATCGTAGTAAATGATCTCTACCCTGATCAGACGGTGGTAATTGGGAAGCAGCTCCCTACCTCCTTTAAGGCTGAATTGGAAAAGTTACTAAAGGCTAATGCAGATGTCTTCGCATGGAATTACTCTGACATGGCGGGGGTCCCCAGAACTCTCATCATAGATGGAAAACCGTTCGGCACCGAGCACAAGCTTAATGAGTTCAAGCACATTGAACCTATCAAGCAAAAGCGTCGAAGCCTTGCACCTGAGAGGAATGCCGCAGCATGCAAGGAAGTGGATGAGCTCGTAACAGCAGGCATACTCAGGGAGGTGAAGTATCAAACCTGGGCAGCCAATCCGGTGATGGTCAAAAATCATGACGGAGGATGGCGGATGTGTGTAGACTTCACAGATATCAACAAAGCCTGTCCGAAGGACTGCTATCCTCTACCAGAAATCGATTGGAAAGTGGAATCCTTATCAGGGTTTCGACTAAAATGCTTCTGGACGCTTACAAGGGTTACCATCAGATACATATGGCGGAAGAGGATGAAGAAAAAACAGCCTTTTTAACAGGAAAAAGGGCTTGTATTGTTACAAGAAGATGCCATTCGGCTTGAAGAATGTAGGTGCTACCTACCAAAGGCTAGTGGATAAAGCCTTCAACAAGCAAATAGGTAGGAACCTCGAAGCATACGTAGACGATATGGTTATCAAGAGTAGAACGGAGGAAGGCTTCGCGTCATCAACATGAAGTTAAATCCCAAGAAGTGTTCCTTCGGCGTGGAAGAGGGACAATTTCTGGGACATCTGATCACAAAGCAGGGTATTAAGGCCAACCCTTCGAAGGTTAAGGCCATCACAGACTTGCAGCCTCCTAAATCCCTCAAGGATGTACAAAGTCTGAACGGAAAGTTAGCAGCCCTCAGCAGATTCTTATCGAAGGGTGCAGATAGATCCTTGCCATTCTTCAAGACACTCAAAGGATGCACAGACAAAAAGACGTTTCAGTGGAGTGCGGATGCAGAAGCTGCCTTTCAAAAGCTCAAGGAGTTCATGGCTATTCTACCTACACTTACCGCCCCAATCAAAGGCGAAGTGTTGTTTATGTACATCGCAGCCTCCTTCGAAAGCATCAGTGCTGTCTTATTGGCAGAGAGGGAAAAGAAGCAAATCCCTATCTACTTCGTTAGCAGGGTTCTACAGGGAGCTGAGCTAAATTATCCAGAGTTGGAGAAGTTAATCTTGGCTTTGGTTCATGCTGCGAGGCGCCTTCGAAGGTACTTCCAAGCTCACCCCATAACCGTGCTCACTGACAAGCCTATTAAGCAGATACTTTTGGACCCGGAGAAATTTAGAAGGATAGCTGAGTGGGCTATCGAGCTAGGAGAACACGACATTGAGTACAAGGGTAGAAACTCGGTCAAAGGGCAAATATTGGCAGACTTCTTAGCCGAAACACCCTCCGAATCGAAGCAGGACAACAAAGTTGCGGAGAAGAAACCTGCTAAGACTGTCAAAGGGTGGAAACTTTACACCGATGGAGCCTCCAGCTCTGATGGTTCTGGTGCAGGTCTAATGCTTGTTGACCTTGAAGGGAAGGAGTATACTTATGCACTCGGTTTTGACTTCGATGCTACTAACAATGAAGCGGAGTACGAAGCCTTGCTAGCAGGCCTCCGACTGGCTAAGGACATGGAGGTAGATGACTTGGCTATTTTTGTTGATTCACAATTAGTGGCCAATCAGATAAAGGGCTCCTACGAAGCAAGACAACCTGTGATCAAGCAATACTTGGATAAGGCCAAGGAGATGCTCGAAGGGTTTACATCCTACAACATAGAGCATGTTCGAAGGAACCAAAACAAAAAGGCGGATGCACTTAGCAAACTGGCATCAATGGCATTTGCTCATTTAACTAAGGAAGTTCTGGTCGAAGTGTTGGCAGATAGGTCCATCGTCCGAAAGGAGGTGTCTGACGTAATACTGGAGGAAGATTCAAATTGGATGACTCCGATTAGAGAGTATCTAATAAGTGGTATACTGCCGGAGGATCAGAAGCTAGCTCGAAAGGTTCGCATCAAAGCACCACAATACATAATCATGGGGAACTACCTATACCGAAGGTCCTTCTTGTCTCCATGGCTTCATTGTGCACGAAGGGTCTTGCGGGCTACACGCAGGACCCCGCTCCGTTGTTTCTAAGATCATGAGGATAGGATATTATTGGCCTTTGATGCACAGGGATGCAGTAGAAATTACCCAGAAGTGTGAACCCTGTCAAGTCCACTCAAGAGTGCCAAGGCTACCAAAACAAGATATGACCTCCGTGACGTCCGCATGGCCTTTCAGCCAATGGGGGATAGATATCGTAGGCCCTCTACCAATTGCTCCAGGAGGGGTAAAATTCTTGGTCGTAGCCATCGATTACTTCACGAAATGGGTGGAAGCCAGACCCTTAGCATCCATCACAGGGAGGCACATGGAAAAGTTCGTGTGGGAACACATTATCTGCCGGTTCGGAGTACCCCATATCATCATCTCAGATAATGGGAAACAGTTTGCCGAAGGAGTGTTCCCAGTGTTTTGCAGAGGCCTGAACATAAAACAATCTTTCACATCCGTTTACCATCCTCAAGGTAACGGGCAAGTGGAGGTTACTAACAGGGACATCATCCAAGGCATAGAACGAAGGCTGGGATACAGCCACCATGGTTGGGTAGATGAGCTACCTCAAGTACTCTGGGCTCATAGAATGCACACAAAGTCAAGTCATGGAGAGACACCTTTTAGCTTGACATATGGCACGGAAGCTGTCATCCCTTTGGAAGTAAGTGTCGAAATAGAAAGGGTCATGAACTTTGAAGCAGCATACAACGAAGAAAGACTCCGCAGCAATCTAGACCTACTCGAAGAACGAAGGGAAATAGCCTCAATTAGGGAGGCTGTCCATAAACAAAAGATTGAAAGGTACTACAACAGCAGGGTTCGGCCTTCGACATTCAAGCCAGGAGAATACGTCCTACGACTCAACAATGCAAGTAAAGCTGAGTACTAGGGTAAACTAGGGCCTACATAGGAAGGACCCTACGTTGTTAAGGAAGCATATGGCAACAGAGCCTACAAGCTGGAAACCCTTGACGGAGACGCTATTAATAGAACTTGGAATGGCACTACCCTTCGTAAGTTTTACATATGAAACTTACAATGTCTAAGGACATTTTTTAATTTGCTTTCAATCAATGTATGTGCATTCTTCTCACTTGGGGAAAGAAGCATTAATAGTAGGCGTCTAGTATTCATTTCTTAAAATGATGTAATCCTCCCTACCTACTTAATGATATAACGCATTTCCCTCAAATCTCTTGTTTCGTTCAATACAACAAAGATTTGTCCACCAAGTCGCTTTTATAAGTTTCAATGTCGAAGGGATGTACAAAGACTAACAATACGTCTTGCTCATATGCATAACATCCATCTCAACTTCACATTAACTTTCCTATATGGCCTTAAGGTATTCCAAGCCTTTCGCTGCCCAAAGGATTAAGATGGAGTGGGTCGCAACCCTCTGTCAGCAATTAAATTATACGATTGCTATATTCTTGGTGAAGTAATTACACACAATGAGGCTATGCATCTACCATACGCCTTAGGTTGTAAAAAATTTACGTGCAAATGAAACGTAAAGAGAAGAATCACACATAGAAAAATACAGGCCCTAGTGGCCTTGATGTAGATATTAATTTATGACTAGTTTAACTAGTCCAACAGGCCGTAGCCTTAACGATCAAACAAACAAAATATTATCTTAGGCCAAGGCCTTTACCATACACATCATATGTAAATTGTTTCATCAAGCATTTAGCCTGGAAAGAGATACAAACATATTTTTTGAAACATGGTACATACCACCCTGAGGTATCAAATTACTACCACATGGTAGCCTTCATCAAACTTTGGAATGGGTCGGATCAACAGAACCTGGGGATGGAACCTTGGGAGATGGTGTCCTCTTCGAAGGGGAGGCAGGCTGGACTTTCCTTGGCTTCTTGGCTAGCAGGTCCTCAATAAAGGCCGCTGGGTCCTTCGTCACTTCGACAAGGAAGGAGAACTCTGCAGTGGATAAGGCATTGCCTGCATCATCATATTCCTTCTCATGAGTTGCTCTGTAGTATGGAACATTTTCAAGCTTCACTGGTTCCCCTGTCTCAGCTATCTCCTCCAAAGTGGTACACTTGCCATGAAATATGGCTGCATTCACCAATTTCCCAATCATGATACCCACATCATCACTATGGTACAGTTCCATGGCGATGTATGGGATGACTTTGGTTACCATATCCACCCTATCCTTCTTGAGCATCCTTCTTGAGCATCTTCAAACGAAGGTCTAACCCATCCACCTTTTCCCTGAGCTTGATCTCCTGGTCAACTAGCTTAGCCCTCTCTTCTTCAAGGCCTCCACACTTGGATGTAAGAACAGATATTTGCTCTTTGTAGCCTATGACCTTCGCGCCTTCGAGAGATAGCCTGCTGCACTCAGCTTGGCTTGCAGCTAACTGACCCTTGAGCTTTTCCACATCAGCTCTGAGATCTTGAACCAAGGGATTTTTGTCAAAGTCCTCCATAGCTTCTTCACACTTTGTCTGCAGGTCTGCATACTTCTTGTCCCTAGCCTTCTCCCTGGAAAGCATGACGTCCATCTCTTCTTTAGCCTTGGTGACAGCACAAAGAAGCTCCCTTGTCTTGGTGTTGAGCTGATTATCCAACATACACTGTCTGACATAGCTCTTGTCATGCAGATCACATAGCCTTTCCATAGACATGTTGTCCATCACCCCCTTCTGGCTCGATGGGGTCACACGCTCCACAAGTAAATGACAAGCTAGGGGGGACGGAAGCTCCTTCGTATCAGGGAGTCCTGCAGCATAAATAAACTTGTTAACATGTTATTATTTGCATCTAATTTGTTAGGATTTAGTAAATCCAGTTATTGAAGTGTCAGTCACCTCAAGTATATGTAATCGTTTGAAAGCTCGTAGTCGTGGCTATTTAAAGTTAAGTAGTATTTAGTTAAGTAACACCGTGGAGGACGGATGGGTCTTTACCCACTGTATGCCTGATCCATAGCCCATAGGTGGCGATTTGTGTAATGACTATAAATACTCTCTACCTCCCAAGGTAGAGAGTTGGAGCTCATAATAATATTTTCACTTTCTCTCACTAAGTTCTCAAACCTCTAACTCTTTCTCTCTCTAAAACCTCATCTTGTACGCCTCTTTTGATTATGGTATGATGTGTTTATGAAATCCAATATGTTACAAATGGTATCAAGAGCCATGGTTTGATCATCTCTCTTACATAGCCTTGGATTTCTAGTGGTTTTAGATGGTTTTTGAGTTTGACAAAGTTTAGTGGTTTTTGCATCATTTGGATCATTTCTTGTGTTAAAGTTTGAATTTTGGGTGTACTTTTGTGTTTAGAATCATTGTAAGTGCTTGGGTTTTGATTTGGAAAGCTTGAATCACTGTGGTTGGGCTTGTTTTGGATTGAAAAGTGTGTTTTTGAAGTTTTTCTTGCTAGCGACTTGACTCTCGTAGTGTTTTTCATCGTAGCGACTTGCTTCAGTAATTGTTAGCGAGTTGTAGTGTTAATTGTTAGCGACTTGAGTCTAGCGACTTGTCTATTGAGACAAGCCGACAAACAGTACACGTTAGTGGATTCTCCACTACGGCTAGCGACTTGGGTAGGTTAGCGACTTTCTTTCAATTTTGTTAGCGACTTGTACTTTGTATTCTCAGCGACTTGGTGTTAGCGACTTGGATCTTAGCGAGTTGTTCTTTAGCAACTTGACTGTGTTTTAGCGACTTGGAATTATAGCGAATTGTGTCTAGCGACTTGGTGCTTAGTGACTTGATTTCATAATTCTTAGCGACTTGGTACTTAGCGACTTGAGATTTAGCAACTTGGTGCTTAGCGACTTGATTCAAGGATTATAGCGACTTGGTTGAGTTTTGTTTCTAATACAGTTTTCTCTTGATTTAGTAAAATCCCGTGAAAGAATCTATTTCCTGGTTTAATCATAGAGTTATAAAATCCCGTGAAATCTGTAAACATGTCTACCAACATACCTACAATCATCTCCACTGTTGCTGAGGATGTTCAAGCAGCTGGTTCAGATACTCGTCCACCCATGCTTGACAGAACTGACTACGACTCTTGGGCTCAACGAATCAAATTGTACTATCTTGGAAAGGAAAATGGGGTCAACATTCTCAAATCAATTGATGAAGGACCTTATCATATTGAGACTACAAGAGACATAATTGATACTGCTGCAGATGGAACCATGATCTTTGGATTGGATAGACCAAAGACGTATGATGAGCTCAGTGATAAGGAGAAAAAGAGATTCGATGCTGATATCAGGGCTTCAAACATTATACTTCAGGGTCTTCCAAAAGACATCTACAAGCTTATCAATCACAACACTGAAGCCAAGGTTGTTTGGGATAATGTCAAAATGCTTCTCTCAGGTTCTGAATTAACTAAGGAAGACAGAGAATCACAGCTGTATGATGAATTTGAGCACTTCTTGATGAAACCATAAGAGAGTATCTATGAATATTACGTGAGATTTCACAAACTTGTGAATGATATGAGGAATATCAAAATGACTATGCCAAATATTCAGCTGAACTCAAAGTTTGTGAACAACATGAATCCCGAATGGCACAAGTTTGTCACCTCTGTGAAGCTAACCAAAGGATTGAAGAACACCAACTATGAGCAACTGTATGCCATCCTTCTCCAGAATGAGAGACATGCTATGTTTAAGAAAAGGATTCTAGAACAGTTCAAAACCAACTAGGGAGAAACAAGTTCCTCAAATGACTCAACAACCTTTTACACAAATGTTGGTATTACTACCAAAGCTTCTCAAGTCATACCCATGGGTAATGGTAATTACAAACTCATCCCTGATCCAGCATATAAGCCTCCAGACCCAAACACATTGATGGAAAACTTCATCAATCAACTGTCTCTCATGGTGAGTCAAAACATGAACTCTCTTCCACACACCAACAATAACCTCAGAACAGCATCCAATCCACACAATCAAGCAACTGTCAGAGATGGGAAGTTTATGGTGCAATGATTCGTTGTAGGCTTAGGGGTATGTGTGTATGGAGAAAACCACAATATCGATATAAAAAATAAACACAAGGAATGGTTTAAAATCCCTTTAGGAAAAAGGATAGTGAATCAAATCCCGTGAGCGATAGTGATACGGATTAGGAAATCTGAGTCGTTTCCCAACGAGGTGTGAATGGGCAACGTCGTTATTGGTTTGTTATTAAAATGATCGATGTTTTGGATTGATGATTTTGTTTTTATCTAAACTATGGGAAATGGGAAAGCAATTAAGGGAAATTAAACTACGGGGAATCTTAAATACGCGAATTTAAACTAAAACGTAAATAAAGAAACGTAAATAAAATGCAACTACGTCTAATCTAAGTCCTAAAAATGATCTAAAATTCCGTTTACACTAGAAATGAAATTTAAAACTTAACTAAGATTTAAAACTAATTTTTATGATTTTTATTTTATTTATTTGAATTAAAAACTAATTTTTAATTAGTAAAACTAATTTAAAATACTAAAAATTATGAAAATTAAGGAGAAAATTATGAAACTATTTAAAAAAAAAATATAAAATAACTCAAAATACTTTTCAAAACTAATTTTGAATTTTTCTGATGACTTTTCTAATTTCTATAAATTAAAAACTATTTAAAACTAATTAAATTGCTAAAAATTACTATTTTAACTAAGAAAATTATGGAAAAATATTTTTTTGGCTTTTTATATTTTTCTTAATCTAGGAAAAATGAAAACATATTTTTTTGAAGCTTTTCTGATTTATTTGTATTAAAAGGTATTTAAAAAGTATTAAAAACTGATTTAAATAAGGAAAAATAGCAAACAGTAATGGAAAATTATGAAAAATTCAGGAAAAGTCTAAAATTATATTCTAAATCTATAAAAACTATGCTTATGTGTGAGAAATAGAAGCTGTAGTGTAACTGTGTTGCAAATAAGCTACTAACTTAAGCTATCAAGTGCTATAAGCCACCAAACTGTCTAAGAAGCTAAATTATACTAAAATTAACTAATTCTAACTAATTCAGATAATCCTAACAAGCTACAAGCACCAGCTTATGATTCAAATCTTAAAAGTACTTTTTGGCCAAACAACCCTAACCTCCTAAGTTGCAGCTTATATACTGGCTTATCAAAAGAGCTTTTGTGAAAACTGGAATTGTGACCCTCAAGAACACCAACCAAACAGCAACTTGTCCAATTTTTAGACCTTAACAAGCTAATGTGAAGCTTATGCAGTTTCAACAAAGTACCTGTGCACAACTCAGTTAATGCTGAGTGTGCACAGGACAAAACTGGGCTTATTAAGAGCTTTTTAAGAGCTTATACAAGCTTCACAAAATTCCACAAAAATCAGTTTTAGAAACTTGACCAACTGATCTTGATTAATCCAAAATTTCACTTGAATTGAACCAAAGATGAAGCTATGAAAAATCTATAAAGTTTTGTAAAAATCTGTTTTGACACTTTTGACTTTATAAGACAGATTTGAGAACTTTGACCAAAGTGAGATTTGAGCTTAATTTGTTAACTGATTATGATATTTTAAGCTAAAACAAAGTTATAATAAGCTAAATCACTAAATTCTAAACCTAAATCTAGCTTGTGATTATCAAAACACCAACTGATATGCAAATTAGAACAGATATAAACTAATTTTGACTTTTACTAATCCTAGGTGCAATCAAATGACTAAAGTAGCTCTAATATACCTAGGAGAGACTATAGCATTAACTTCTAACCTCAGATAAAGCTTATAATTCAATCTAATGTCCTGATCCAAATACCCCTTAATCAACTGTTTTGCAATTTACTCTAATGAATCATTAACAACAATTTATGACAGCATGAAAACTATGATCTAATATCTAAATGAGAACTAATGAATGCAAAACTAACAATATAAACTAACAGATTTAAGCAACACAGTTATGAGATAAAATAGAATTAAAATTATTAGAACTTACAACAGTCCTAGCCATAATGGCTTGTAAAATAGCAAGTACCACTATCCTAAACCCATTATCATTACAAAATCAACCCAGATCCAGATCTAACACCAGCAATTCATCAAATCCTTCTTCCTTAATGAGCAGTTGACTTTTGTTGACTATTTTTGAGATTTAAATGAATTTTGAGTTTGAAACAGAAGTAAGCTCACTATAAGCTATAATAAGCTTAAATGAACCTTGTGAAACAGTAGCTGAAACTTTTAGTAACCTTATAAGAACTTGAGAGTATTTTTTTATTTTTCAACTATATATATATATATATATATATATATACATATATATATATACATATATATATATATACATATATATTTTTTTTTTGATTTTTGATTTTGATAATAAAAGTAACAAAAATTACTTTGAAATAAGCTAATATGATTCAAACAACAGTAATAAGCTGAAATTTAGAACATCAAACACTTTAACAAAAATTAATAAGGAAAACTGAATTTTATTAAAACTTCTAAAATGAAAGTACAAAGCTAGAAATTACTTAAAACATAAAAACTGAAATGAAATTACAATTAAGCTACTGAAATTAAGAATAAAGGAAAGGTGATTCCAACTCGTGAATGAAGGGTCCTTATATACTTGAGCTTGAGGTCTTGGAAGGCTCTGGAAGACGTATTTGTGCTTTCTCAGAGAGATATCAGCCCTTAGATCAAATCCCAATGCGTGTCCATTCAATTAGCAGCCCTTGGATCATGTGCCTAAGTCATCTCAACCAATCACGTGAAGGAATGTTGTGATTGACACCGCGGATTGCCAGGTGGCACCGTGTGTCGAGTCACATGTCGAGAGTTTAGTGATAATTTTAGGTGAATTGGTGAATTAGGCGTGAGTTATTAGGGTTCTTGGCTGGTTGTTTTGGGGAAATTTGAAGCGTAAAAGTATTTTTGTGAGTAAAATAATAAATTTGACCGGTAGTAATAAATGGGTTGACTTGGGTATACCGGGTACGGGTATGGGTTGGTAATCGGGTAAGGATTTAGGCTTTGGGCTTGGGATTATTTTGGGCTTAAGGTGTAGTGATTGGTTTTGGACTTTGGATTAAGAATGGATCCATGTAGTAATGTAAGGACCAAAGGTGTACAAACTGAATCCAGGGGACCACTAATGTAAATTCTGAAAATGTAATCCAAGGGTTATTCTTGTCAATCTCAAATATATCAAGGACTTGAATTGCCAAGTTTGAATCTTCAAGGGTAATTTTTGCCAAATGATGAAAGTTCAGGACTGTTTCGACAATTCTGCAGAGTTGACATATCTTTCACAAATTATCTTTTCAGTAGAAATCTTCACATGCTTAATTAAACCTTCCGGTCGGCTTTAGCACTCTTTCTCGTACTTTCGGTTTTTGTCGATTTGGCTATCTTTTGTGTTTTGACATATCCGTTACTGCACTGCACAAACTCAGAAACAACAACAAATATTAGCAATAAACGGCTCTTTCTTGGTTATTTTAGGTCTGATTTGATAAAGAAATGATATGTGTTTTTGCACATATCAAAATACCCAAGACGAGACCATTGTCGTTCCCCATGCAATCAATCAACTCACGCTTTTAAAACCAAGGATTTCAATCTCTTTCTACTAAACCTATGAAGAGTAGCAAAGATTCCTCAAAAGAGATTAAGAAAGCCTTAATTCTAAAAACGCCCGTTTACCTTTTAATTCACATGTAGATATTACGATTAAGCATATTCCGGTTATGAGTGACGGTTTGTTGAACTTTCATGTCGATCAATAACTCCAACATTTTCAAACGACACGTTAGGATCACGGAGTAGGAAACACAACACAGCGTGGAGTGACCATACGGATAGAATACATCGTCCCTGATTTTTCACAAGTCCCCAAACTAAGCGTAAAATCGAAATCATTGTTAAATATGATTTTAGATGCTAACACTACCCATGGAAGTTACTTGTGTAATTACTTTTTGCTCCCATTTTCCTATTTTCCTCAAGATTTTTTTATTTTTATGAGAAATGAATTTCTTCAAGTTTCTCGTTTTGATAGCTTTTATTCCGATAAAGATATAAAGCTAAGTCATTAATTAGTTATCCATCTTCCCTCGAAAACCATTGCACACAAGAATGAGGTCCACATCAAGGTCCTGATTTCACACGATTTAGGGAGATATCTCCCGGATTCAAAGTTTGGCTTAACACTTATTTCAGCACATTTGCATTTTTGCAATTTAGGTCCTTGGTCTTTTCAACCACTAACTCAACGGGATTACCGTTTTTATCGTCTTATTATGACTTTGGATTTTCCTCAACCGTTTTAGAAGTCCATGACAACGGGGTACCGTCAGACATAGAAAACTTTTATGGCTTTGGATTTTTCAACTTTAATACATTTGGGCTTTATTTCATGTTAATTTTTGTGCCAAACTCCGAATCCTACGGCTTTTATAACAATAGAAACAATAGCAGCAAACTATCCGGAATTAGTTGTCTATTACACCGCAACACTGACAGTACCTTGATGTGTACCCAACCCTCATGGGCAAGGATTCTCTAAAGAAGATAAAGAACTAACTATCGTCAAAAACTCAACATCTTTAATTATTTATTAACAAATATGGGGTGAAACAATTTTGTGGGAACAAAAACCCATAAGTACCTTCGATGGGCTCTAAAGAGAACCATCTACTCCACGCTTAGCATCTAAAATCATAAGTAACAATATCATTCCTCGATCTCCGCAAATTTAAAATCCCAAATAATGAGATCCGCGGATGCTTAGCCGATAATTTTTAGATTATCTATGGTTAAGGGAACAAGCTAGGGCTCAACCGCCGGGCCAGTCGAATTTCATTCCTACTCTCACCAGTGGAAAGTTAACAAGGTGTCAAAACATATATTAACTTAGCAGATGCTTCGTAAAATAATCTAAAGTCTCGCATTTTTAAAGTCACTTATTAGAAACTAGCAAATTCTTGTTTAAGCTTCGCATATTTAAAATCACTTAGGGAGACTTGCAAATCCTTGGCCTTGTGAGCTAGAATCGCATTTTATAGCCTCTTGTCTAAGCAATTAGCAAAGACTATGTCAAGCATATTTAAAGAAACTTCTAAGAGACTAGCAAGAACTTTTTGATCATAAAACTAACAAAAGCTTACAAAATTTTTTAATTTTTCTCATTTTTAGCACAATTTTTTTTTCATTTTCTAAGGAAAAACGGGGTTGCGAGAGTACACAGACAACAAGCAAGTGCGGTCAAATCAAATAGAAGATTACCCTACCCCAGACTAAAACGAAACATTGTCCTCAATGTTTAAAGGAAAGGGTATCAATGAAAATCTAAAAGCCGTTTATTAAGTATGCTAGAAGATAAACGTTAGTCGATAAGATTTTGGATATCGGATTTCCATAAGCAACGATCATGAAACTCGAGTGGAGAAAAGACAATCTTCGAGCACGAGAGTCTTCATATTGGGAACATCCTAAACACAACATCACAAACAACCAAACACGAGAAATCGAAGAGGCTAACCCCTTCACATGACTTATTATAAAATAGAAAGAAGATAGAGATAAGCATGGGGTGCCTCCCACGAAGCGCTACTGTTTTTCTTCAACGAGTCGCTAGCCTGACTCGTCCCTGAATTCATTTGTCCTTGGGGAAGCAAGCGGAAGGGATACCCGGATCAAATAAATGGGTGGGTTGGGAGGAAAAGAAAATGTCGGGCTCAAGCACATAAGGAATAACTCCTCCCAAACTCACATAAGGTGTATCAAGAAAGAATGATCCATCATCCGGTGGTTTTGCGGGCGGACGTCGGGATGACGGATCAAAGAGAAACGACTCCATAGAAGAAGGGAGTCCATGGTATAGAGAAATGTTTCTTAAAGGTTCAAACATGAAGGCATCCAAGAGATGATCCTTTTTCCGGTTAACTTTTGTTTTATGAATGTCCTCTCCGATGAGTATCCCAGGGTTAAAAATCTTGTCTTCGGAGAGGAATGAAATCAAAGTATCATCTACGTGAAAATCCTCACGAGAAAAGAAAACACTCTCGGATAAAAAATGTCGTGGGACCTCGGAATCAACAAGCTCATCAGTCGTAATCTTTGCTTCCTTTTCTTTCTTCGGGTAAAATGGATCATCGTATTCATTTTCTTCATTCTCAGAAAGGATCGAGTCGGTGGGTGCGAGTTCATCGGCGAACTCCTCGAGAAGTAAATAGATAGAAAAATCCTTAAGCTCGGGTTCCAAAGGAATTTCATCAGACGTTTGTATTTCTTTGATTTCTTCAATCGTGATCTCTTTCGAAGGGAGTAACGGTGATGGATCTTCATTCAACAATTGTTCAAGATAAAGGATATCTCCCTCCGAATCATAAACACCATCATCAATTCCCGGTGGAATCGATTCATCAATAGCAAGAAACTCATCGATCTCTTTCAAAAAAGTCATCTCCCCAAAGCGGAGTAAGAGGAGGGAAAAATTAGAAGACAGTGGGATTGCCACTCAAAGAAATCTCGACGTTCTTAGGAACAAGATCAATTCGATACACAGAAAACGAAGGTGGGACAAGTGGTGTGCTCTTAGAGCTAGCATTTTCTACCACTACCGTTGTAGTCTCCTTTTCTAATTTCTTCTTTTACTCAGCACGTATCGTCGACAAACTCTTAACCGTGAAACGTGAAAGACTCGGATCAATTCTCGATGTTTTAGGCTCAAATTTTTGGACCATCAGAGGTTGGATATTTTTGGTACTTCCGTTATTAGTAGGAATTACCGGGTCCTTTGTCACCTTGGTGTCACTAATTTTGGCCACATCATATTGGTTGGTTAGAGATTGAGAAGTATGGTTAACATTAAACGTGACGGCTTCTTTTCCTACTCGTAAAGTGATTTCTCCTTCATACACATCAATCAACGCATGGCCCGTCCTTAAGAAACATCTTCCGAGAATAATGGGTACACGAGGGTCGGCATCAAAATCAACGACAACAAAATCCGCGGGAAAATCAAACTCCCCCACTTTAACAAAAACATCCTCGGCTATACCAATTGGTTTCGTAGTAGTACGGTCGGCTAGCTCGAGGGTCATACACGTTGGGGTAAGTGGGGGCAATGAAAGCTTTTCGTAGATTGATTTTGGCATCAAATTGATACTCGCGCCAAGATCGGCCAAGGCGGAGCATTGAACAATTCCCTGAAAATCGCACAGAATGAGGAACTTGCCGGGGTCACCTAACTTTTCGGGAAGTTTCTTGAGGATAACCGCCGAACAATTCTCATTCAGAGATGTTGTAGCAAGCTCATATAGTTTCTCCTTGTTCGTAAGCAATCCCTTAATCGTAGAAGCAAGTTTGGCCATCAAGAGAAGGGCATCCGCAAAACTGATCTCCACATTCAAGTCTTTGAAGATTTGGAAAAACGTTTCCATTTGATGATTAGATTTTTCACGAAGAGTTTGATCTTTAAGATGAGACGGATATGGGAGTGTCGTTTTCTGATTAGTCTTTTTAGCACTAACGGGAGCATCCTTTGGCTCAGACGTTGGGACAACCGCGGGTTGGACATTCTAGGTACTCCCCTTATTAGTAGGAAGCACCGGGTCCTTTGTCACCCCGGTCTCACGGTCTACCACACGAGACGGAGAAGAAGAAATAGTGGTAGGAGCCGTAGGTCCATCGTAAGCAACACCACTTCGGGTAGTGATCGCTTTCATGTCACCTCTCGGGTTCAATAAGAAGTAGACGGTTGATTGGCTTGAAAGAAACTAGCCATCATATTCCTCATTTCAGTCATCTGTTTGTTACTTGTAGCTTCAATTTCCTTTTTGAAATCCGTCCTCATGCTGTTAATTTGAGTTTGCAAACATTTAATGGTGTAATCGGAGTTCTTCATGTAAGTTAGAAAATCGTTGTTCGGAGCAACTTAAGGAGGTGCTTGATAAGGTTGTTGAGGAGGAGGTGGTTGATATTGATGTTGAGGAGGAGGTGGTTGTTGGTAAACTTGAGGTGGAGGAGCTTGGTAGTGTTGATTACCATGATTAACATTAGCTCCTCGGTTTTGATTGTTGTTACCATTGAAACGGTTTTGATTATGGTTCTGGTGTTGAGGTTGGTTGAAACCGGGAGGTCCGAGATAATTGTTTGAACTGTAGCTAAGAAGATTTCGATCTCCTTGCGGTTGATTGTAGTTTCCCGTAGCAGCATAAACATTCTCATGTGCGTAGCCACCGAAGGCTGGGCACTCGGAATAAGAATGTGGACCTCCAAAAGTCTCACAAGTCGGGTGCCCCGCTTTCACTTGTTGATGTTGATTCTGATTATTCATTTGATGTATCCTTAAGATATCGTCCATCTTTTTGTTCAGAGTGGCTATTTCGAGAGAAGAAGACGTATTTGATCGAGATGATTCACCCCTTTCAGCGGTAGAATCCCAATAATTGTAATGAGCGGTCATGTTCTCAATAAGATCGTAGCATTCCTCGGGACGTCTTTTCATGAAAGTTCCATCGGCAGCAGCATTGATTGTTTCACGGTGTCTCAATGTCAAACCATTATAAAACCTATCAATTTGAGTAACATGCAACATGTTATGATTCGGACATCGGTCTATAGCAAGCTTATAACGTTCCCATGATTCAAACAAAGATTCGTCGGGATATTGTCGGAAATTACTGATATCGTTTCTCAACTTCGTCACCATCGACGGTGGAAAGTACTTTGCCAGAAACTTTGAAACCATTTCCTCGAACGTATGAATCGAATTTTTCGGAAGTCGATCAAACCAAGACGTAGCATGATGAGTCAAAGAGTATGGGAAAAGATAGAGACGAAGGGCGTCATCGGAGACCCCATTTTGTTTCATACTCTGGGTAGCGGTTAGAAATTTATCAAGATGCTTGTTAGCATCTTCATCTGGTAAACCATGAAATTGACAACTGTTTTTTACTTGTTCTATCATATGATTTTTCAGGCTAAAATCGGTAGCTTGAAAATTAGTCGGTACAATGGGTCCTCCCCTCCCGTACATGGTTGGTTGACATAGCTCCTCCATCGTTCGGAGATCGGGAGCTACATTTTGATTAACGGGAGGAGGATTAGGACCGGGGTTTGGTGGTACGTTGGCAGCAGCCATATTACGTAACTCGGGTACGTTCTGATTCTGATTCTGAAGTCGTCTTGATCGAGAGCGAGTGCGCATGCACTTTAAAAACCAAGGCAATTAAAACGAACGGTATTCGAAAACAACAGTGAACTTAAACCAATAATCCCAAGTGAATAAATCACTTCTATAAGACAAACGCACAAGCGAGCGGAGAAGCTATTTAGGTCAGCGCGAAGCTTATTAAAAACCCGCCTCTTTTCAGCCGCAATTTAATGTCAGGACGTCCTTATACCCACCACACAGTTTGTTTATCCGATAGAAATAAATTGATTCACAAGCGACACAAAGGAAAGTTTTTGATCTTTAGTTCGGGAACTAACTAATGATAACACCTCAAGTTGAGAGATGTTATATAATTGATGTATTCTATTTTAGCTCAAAAACAAAAGAGAAAATCTTTTTGTATTTTTAATATGATACATATATACAAAAGAAAAAGGAAAATATTTTTTAATTTTTTTTTTTATTTTTATAAAAACAATAACTTCATGAAGGAAGGATCTCGAGTTACTAATCGTCAAACCGTTAACGATATTGTCGCGACACAACCTCCCCGGCAGCGGCGCCAAAATTTGATTCGTTGTAGGCTTAGGGGTATGTGTGTATGGATAAAACCACAATATCGATATCAAAAATAAACACAAGGAATGATTTAAAATCCCTTTAGGAAAAAGGATAGTGAATCAAATCCCGTGAGTGATAGTGATACGGATTAGGAAATCCGAGTCATTTCCCAACGAGGTCTGAATGGGCAACGTCGTTATTGGTTTGTTATTAAAATGCTCGATGTTTTGGATTGATGATTTTGTTTTTATCTAAACTACGGGAAATGGGAAAGCAATTAAGGGAAATTAAACAACGGGGAATCTTAAATACGCGAATTTAAACTAAAACGTAAATAAAGAAACGTAAATAAAATGCAACTACGTCTAATCTAAGTCCTAAAAATGATCTAAAATTACTTTTACACTAGAAATGCAATTTAAAACTTAACTAAGATTTAAAACTAAATTTTATGATTTTTCTTTTATTTATTTGAATTAAAAACTAATTTTTAACTAGTAAAACTAATTTAAAATACTAAAAATTATGAAAATTAAGGAGAAAATTACGCAACTATTTTTTAAAAAATATAAAATAACTCAAAATACTTTTCAAAACTAATTTTGTATTTTTCTGATGATTTTTCTAATTTCTATGAATTAAAAACTATTTAAAACTAATTAAATTGCTAAAAATTACTATTTTAACTAAGAAAATTATGGAAAAATATTTTTTTGGCTTTTTATATTTTTCTTAATCTAGGAAAAATGAAAACATAATTTTTTGAAGCTTTTCTGATTTATTTGTATTAAAAGCTATTTAAAAAGTCTTAAAAACTGATTTAAATAAGGAAAAATAGCAAACAGTAATGGAAAATTATGAAAAATTTAGGAAAAGTATAAAATTATATTCTAAATCTATAAAAACTATGCTTATGTGTGAGAAATAGAAGCTGTAGTGTAACTGTCTTGCAAATAAGCTACTAACTTAATCTAACAAGTGCTATAAGCCACCAAACTGTCTAAGAAGCTAAATTATACTAAAATTAACTAATTCTAACTAATTCAGCTAATCCTAACAAGCTACAAGCACCAGCTTATGATTAAAATCTTAAAAGTACTTTTTGGCCAAACAGCCCTAACCTCCTAAGTTGCAGCTTATATACTGGCTTATCAAAAGAGCTTTTGTGAAAACTAGAATTGTGACCCTTAAGAACACCAACCAAACAACAACTTGTCCAATTTTTAGACCTTAACAAGCTAATGTGAAGCTTATGCAGTTTCAACAAAGTACCTGTGCACAACTCAGTTAATGCTGAGTGTGCACATGACAAAACTAGGCTTATTAAGAGCTTTTTAAGAGCTTATACAAGCTTCACAAAATTCCACAAAAATCAGTTTTAGAAACTTGACCAACTGATCTTGATTAATCCAAAATTTCACTTGAATTGAACCAAAGATGAAGCTATGAAAAATCTATAAAGTTTTGTAAAATTCTGTTTTGACACTTTTGACTTTATAAGACAGATTTGAGAACTTTGACCAAAGTGAGATTTGAGCTTAATTTGTTAACTGATTATGATATTTTAAGCTAAAACAAAGTTATAATAAGCTAAATCACTAAATTCTAAACCTAAATCTAGCTTGTGATTATCAAAATACCAACTGATATGCAAATTAGAACATATATAAACTAATTTTGACTTTTACTAATCCTAGGTGCAATCAAATGACTAAAGTAGCTCTAATATACCTAGGAGAGACTATAGCTTTAACTTCTAACCTCAGATAAAGCTTATAATTCAATCTAATGTCCTGATCCAAATACCCCTTAATCAACTGTTTTGCAATTTACTCTAATGAATCATTAACAACAATTTATGACAGCATGAAAACTATGATCTAATATCTAAATGAGAACTAATGAATGCAAAACTAACAATATAAACTAACAGATTTAAGCAACACAGATTATGCAGATAAAATAGAATTAAAATTATTAGAACTTACAACAGTCCTAGCCACAATGGCTTGTAAAACAGCAAGTACCACTATCCTAAACCCATTATCATTACAAAATCAACCCAGATCCAGATCTAACACCAGCAATTCATCAAATCCTTCTTCCTTAATGAGCAGTTGACTTTTGTTGACTATTTTTGATATTTAAATGAATTTTGAGCATGAAACAGAAGTAAGCTCACTATAAGCTATAATAAGCTTAAATGAACCTTGTGAAACAGTAGCTGAAGCTTTTAGTAACCTTATAAGAACTTGAGAGTATTTTTTATTTTTCAACTATATATATATATATATATATATATATATATATATATATATATATATATATATATATATATATATATATTTTTGATTTTTTTTGATTAATGATAAGTAACAAAAAGGAATTACTTTGAAATAAGCTAATATGATTCAAACAACAGTAATAAGCTGAAATTTAGAACATCAAACACTTTCACAAAAATTAATAAGGAAAGCTGAATTTTATTAAAACTTCTAAAATGAAAGTACAAAGCTGGAAATTACTTAAAACATAAAAACTGAAATGAAATTACGATTAAGCTACTGAAATTAAGAATAAAGGAAAGGGTGCCTCCAACTCGTGAATGAAGGGTCCTTATATACTTGAGCTTGAGGTCTTGGAAGGCTCTGGAAGACGCATTTGTGCTTTCTCAGAGAGATATCAGCCCTTAGATCAAATCCCATACGTGTCCATTCAATTAGCAGCCCTTGGATCATGTGCCTAAGTCATCTCAACCAATCACGTGAAGGAATGTTGTGATTGACACGCGGATTGCCAGCGTGGCACCCTTATGTCAGTCACATGTCAGAGTTTAGTGATAATTTTAGGTGAATTTGGTGAATTAGGCGCGTGAGTTATTAGGGGTTCTTGGCTGGGTTGTTTTGGGGAAATTTTGAGCGCGTAAAGTATTTTGTGAGTAAAATAATAAAATTTGACCGGTAGTAATAAATGGGTTGACATGGGTATACCTGGGTAACGGGTATGTGGTGGTAACCGGGTAAGGATTTAGGCTTTGGGCTTGGGATTATTTTGGGTTTAAGGTGTAGTGATTGGTTTTGGACTTTGGATTAAAAATAGATCCATGTAGTAATGTAAGGACCAAAGGTGTACAAACTGAAAATTCAGGGACCACTAATGTAAATTCTGAAAATGTAATCCAAGGGTTATTCTTGTCAATCTCAAATATATCAAGGACTGAATTTGCCAAGTTTGAATCTTCAAGGGTAATTTTTGCCAAATGATGAAAGTTCAGGGACTGTTTCTGACAATTCTTCAGAGTTGACATATCTTTCACAAATTATCTTTTCAGCATAGAAATCTTCACAGATGCTTAATTCTGACCTTCCGGCTCAGCTTTAGCACTCTTTCTCTCTCGTGCTCGGGTTTTTGTCTGATTTGGCTATCTTTTGTGTGTTTTAACATATACGTACCTGCACAAGCACAAACTCAAGAAAACAACAAATATTAGCAATAAACGGCTCTTTCTTGGTTATTTTGGGTCTGATTTGATAAAGAAATGATATGTGTTTTTACACATATCATGCAACCAATTCAAGAAAGGCAGTATGAACAGGGAAGATGAGGAGTTGGTAGAGGATATGTGGTAAATCAGAATAGGGGAAGGAATGGGAATCAAGGACAAGCAAAGCCGATCAAGTGCTACAACTGTGGTGGTGATGGACATATAGCTAGAAACTGCACATCCCCAAAACGCCCACAAAATGCAGAGTACTTCAGAGATAAGATGTTACTTGTGCAAGCTCAGGACAATGGAGCTGTGTTGGATGAAGAGGAGTTGTTGTTTCTTGCTGAGGGCAATGCCAAGACATATGATGCAGATGTGGATGAGCAGCCAATTCAGGAGATAGGTCATAATCATCAGAATGCCTTTCAAGTCGCCGACTGTGATGCATACGACTCTGACGTCGATGATGAACCTACTGCACAGACAATTTTCATGGCTAGCATTTCTCCAATGGTCTCTCCAAAGGTCCCCTCACCACAGCAAGCTGGTCCATCCAAAGAAACTTATACCATCGAAGTAGCAGATTAAGTCCAATAGCCAAAGAATAGCCCCGATGTATACTTTTCTCTACCCTGAAGAAAGTGTATGAAGCTCAAGAACCCGAAGTACCCGAATGCCCAAGGAGAGAATAACCGATAACATTGAAGAAACAGGCCGAATCACTGATTATCTCTGCGGATGTCCACTCCGGAATAAGTGATTATATCTCTGAATCACTGATTAAGCCCTCAAGTGAAGCAGCTGAGCATCCCCAATGTACACAATCTTATGACATATGAACACAACAGTTCAGGCCTCGTTCTCTAAAGAAAAGAAAAGTGTACGTCTCAGTGCGCTTTATCTTATGAAGAATAGAAATCTTCTCATGACGTATGAACACAACAGTTCATTCCTCGTTCCTCAAAGAAAAGAAAAGTGTACGTGTCAGTGCACTTTATCTTCTGAAGAAGATAAATCTTCTCTACTATGACCATTCTCATCAACATGCTTCATGCTTTTTCCATGTGCTTTCGATTATCAAGTGAACCGGGCTACCGTTGATTGTTTTCTTATTCCACTTGCTCAACTATAATGACGATGGCTACATCCTGTGCTAATTTTGCGAGGGAGAAGTGTGAATAGACTACATTGTTGAAGATATTCACTTGCTTAATCAAGAATGGCAACTACGTATGCAATTCTTGAGGGGGAGAAGAAGTGTGATAATTCTGCATGGTTGATTGATTTATGAGAATAAATGGTCAAACGGCTCCAAACTCATGTAAGAACCGAGCTTCTTCTTATCGGGTCATCTTCACATGGAGTTTTTCTTCCAAGAGCCGTTGGTTGACATCTTCACATGGGATGATTTGATTAATGACAAAGTGCTTCTAGTTGCTGGGCTGATTTCTTTGATGAACATCATTCTGTTCTTGTTTGATTGGGAGGGATTTTAGTTAAGGAGATTTGCTACATATAAGGTAATTGGAACACATTTGGTGAGATGAAGATGTTAACTATCTAATCCCCAACTGGAAAATCTTGAAGAAGGTCGAGTCTACAGTCTGTTCTACATTTTCTGCTACATGTTAGAAGACTAAAGACGAGTTGCATTTAACGATCTAAGGACTTCTTCTTATTCTGGGCATTTATTAAAAGATTGTCGGTTTAGGGGAGAGCACTAATTGGGGGAGAGTGAAAAGCCATATTTAATCCCCAATTAGACTTGCTCATTCTGTTTCTTCAGCAAGTTGATTCTCACAGATACATCTGAGCTAATTATGATCTTCTCAACAAGATTTCTAGTATACGGGCTTACAATATGTTGCTGATTCTGAAGTATCAAAACCAGCAAAGGGGAAGGAGACACACATCTAAACACAAAGCAAGTAAACTTGATGAACTTAACTCTTCTAAGTGATTGAAGATATCCCGGGAAGACAAATGTCATGACCGCAGAGAATCTCAAGGTTTTACTCATCAAGGCTTTTAGTGTTATTATTCCAACTACGTGGGGGAAGTGATGTAATAGAAAGTTTCTGAAGATAAAAGAGGTACACAAGTGTGTGATGATTTTGATGTTATCACAATCATCAGGGGAGAGAGATTGTGTACATTGGGGATGCTCAGCTGCTTCACTTGAGGGCTTAATCAGTGATTCAGAGATATAATCACTTATTCCGGAGTGGACATCCGCAGAGATTGTCATCCGCAGAGATAATCAGTGATTCGGCCTGTTTCTTCAATGTTATCGGTTATTCTCTCCTTGGGCATTCGGGTACTTCGGGTTCTTGAGCTTCATACACTTTCTTTAGGGGGAGAGAAAAGTATACATCGGGGTTATTCTTTGGCTATTGGACTTAATCTGCTACTTCGATGGTATAAGTTTCTTTGTCTTTGGGTATGTGTATTCGGGTTCGTGAGCTCTAGTCTAAGAGACTGACTGCATCAATTCAACTACGTGGGGGAAGTTGTCTCGTGACACCTTTTTGGAATGGACTGCTTCAAACTTCAGTTTAAAAGGAATTTGAGAAGAGATATTTTAGTGTGGGATGAAACGTTGTTGTTCTTCTATTGGATGATATAACCCCGAACGATGAATCATGGTGATTATTCTTAAAAGGAGCAGCAAGTTCGATGATAATGGTGTGCTTCTTTGTGCACCTGGCTAAGAGAATCTTGAAAGAAAGCTTGGAATCTGCTCAGCTAAAGGATTTTCGGTTTGGGGGGAAGCTGCCAAAGTCTCAATTTCAAATGGTTCAATTTCTTTCTTCAATGCAAGAGCCTCGGAAGCTTTGGTGGTGAAAGTTTTAGGGATGATGACTTCTATCTTCTACAACGGGGCTGCTCGATATCCTTATCTCGGTACTCGTATCATCATCTTCTTAAACTATATCATCTTCTCTATCTGTAAATATTTATCAAAAACCAAAATACAAAAATATAAAGCCATCTAAAACAAAATAGAAAATTATAAAATCAACAAAACCCATAAAAATCAGAAAATTTGAAAAATACCAAAAATATGTTTTTCATGACATGTCTTCTGGTATCGAAAACATCTGCTGTCTTAGAAATGTCATTCAATAATGGCACGGGACCATAGATGAAGTTCGAGCAGGAGGTGTAAATATTCTTTTCCAAAACATGTCTAAAAAATGGCTTGCAGTTATTTCAGACTGTGACCCGAGCTTAAACTACGGGGTGTTATTATTTCAGATAGCAACCCGTTCTTCAAGAAAGGAAAGTGCTACGCTAAATCAAATTTTCAAAAATTTCGTGCACTTATCCTAAAACAAAATGAGGAAAGTATGTCGAAGGACTGCTGTTCCTACACAAATGTTTTTCCGTCTAAAATTCTTCAGAAAAATATTTGTTGTTTTCAAAATGGTGGTAAATGAGTTGTTTGAAAACCAATCAGATTCAGAGTTTTTCGTAAAAATTGAAAACTCAATCAATGACTTCTGCACTTTTAAAATTTTCAGAAAATGAGTAATTGATTAAGGGGGAGAATATTTTTCAAATTTATATCATCTATCGGACTTATCTAATTATCCTAAATGCTTAATTGAAAATGATGTTAACCTATGTTGAAGGACTAGGTGCCTAGGATATGATTGTTAGAATTAGATGATTATAGATTGATAAACACATTATTCCCATGCCTTATATGATCTGATTAATATGTTGAATTGACTTTTATTAGTCGATTGTTGTTTGGGTGATGTCGACCACCATATTTTTGTATGTGTGTTCACTAACATATGCAGGTATATTGGTATATAAGAATGTTCCCGATCAGGATCCCACAATTGAAGATGATTGGATGCCGAAAGGAAAGGGTAACTATATCTTGGGTTGACAAATGAAGAAACGGAGCTTAATTGGACTTCTATGGAGAGTTGGCATGGAAAAGTGCAACATAAGAGGTCTCACTGTATCAGCAGATGGTTTTTTTCATTAGCAAATGAAGAAACGGAGCTTAATTTGACCTCAGTTGGCATTTATATGCAACGAAAGAAGTCTCACTGCATCTGCAGACGGTTTTTCTTCCAAGCCCTACAGCAACAACATAAGCTTCTCAACCACCTAATGTATCTTTGTGCAGGATATCATTTTTAAACAATTTTGAAATAATTTGATTAAATTGTTTTGAAAATGGAAAATATTGTTTTGAAAATTAATTGGACTTAATTTTGAAAATCACCGGGCTTCATTTTTATCAAAACTTAAGTCACTCAATCATCGACTACGGTCATCGATTGAGGGGGAGAGTGATTTAAAATTAAATATTTTCAAATGATATTTCATCTATCAAGTCCGTTTGTACGAAATAAAGTGGTGATCTAAAGATTTAATGTTATGTCATGGTATGATTTTCATTTTGAATCAAGGTCTTTCAAAATGAAATTTTTTCTGTTCTTGTTTGATTGTGAAATTGTTTTATTTTACTTAAAGATCTCTTAAAAACTATCATACCTGACACTAACAATCTTTAATGTTTTAAATTGATCCTTATCAGTCTATTTCAAAAATTAAATCTTGCCACGTCTTTCCCCAAACTTTTCTAAATGATTTAAATCAGTTGGGATCACAAATCTTAAATGGTTTGATATTTTTGATCGGGGGAGAGATCGTGATTTAAATCTCAAATCTGTTATAGTCCTTTAAAGGCACTCCTGCCTCCATGTGCCAAACGATTTCATATACATGATGCACATGATTGAGGAGGAGCATTTATCCAAAAACATGATGAGTATTTAAACAAGGCACATTTTCTCCCATGTTTTCTAAACCTTATTAAATCACTTGGGATCCAAAATCTCAAAGGGTTTGATATTTTTGATCGGGGGTGAATTTGTGATTTAATAATGAAATCTGATAAATGATGATCGACTTGATTCAAAAGTGCGTGCTGCTCTCCCATATGTGCTAAACACTTTCGAATCTCGAAGCATATATTGAGGGGGAGCATTTCAAAAGAAAATAAACTATCAAGGTACAAAGATTTCTATGTTTCATCATAAAGTACCTTGATTGATTTTCTAATGGTTTTCTGTATGGCAATGCAATCGTGGAAGTACTTCAAAAACCTCTTGCCTCTATGTGATAAAATGATTTCAAATATCCTATGCACATATTGAGGGGGAGAATTACCAAGAAAATCAAATGGCTTTATCTATGAAAATTGTGATCAAAGAAAATATTTCAAAGTCCTCTTGCCTCCATGTGCTAAACAATTTCTAAATCATATGCACAGTTGAGGGGGAGGTTTTCTAAATGATCAAAACAATTAAGGTACAAAATGCTTTGATTTTATATCACAAGTACCTTGATTGATTTTTTCCTAATGATTCTTCAATTGGTTTCAAAAAGGAATGAACTGTACCAAAAGACCGACCATTTTACTTTATGTATGAAGTTATAAGGAAGGTAAGGTTAGGTATTAGTTCCCACGATCCGCCAGAACCGGAGGGATCTACCCAGGGACAATCCACTAGATCGTGTAGAGTCCTTAGGTATATTGAAAAAAGGAGAAAAATGAGAATATGGGAAGAGTTCCGACTGAGATTGTGCTAGAATTGGAATAAACCCAACAAGGTTCTAGTTATGAAGTCTCAGTAAGCACTGAAGGGGTTGAAGAATGAAAAAGAAATGAAATGAGAAAAGGGTGAAAAGAAATAGCCCTCCATTTTCTCAACCTTAGGGCAGAAACCGGGTTCAATACATATGCTACTGGTGGTTACCAATGTAACGCCGGTATTGAAGACAAGACGTCATGGACCCAGTGATGCACTGCACTAAACTTCCCAAACTACTCAAGTTCCTCTTAAAAGGGCTTGTGTCATTCTCACGGGGAACCGACATTATCTATCGACTTTCTCCTAGAGATTGTTGATATTGAAGAAGGAGACCCTCTCCCTAGTCTCCGGCATAGGAACCAAATGTGCACTATTGAGTCTAGAGCCACGAGATCATCAAATAAATCTCATTAGGACACTGAATATGAAGACTCTCTGTTTCACACAATGTGGAAAGAGAGATTATATCTTATGAGTCCTACGCATTATCCTTGTGGTATTGCCAGAACATCCGAGTGATATGCAAACATATTCACTATGAAGATGGAAAGCCTTCTGGAGCCAACATCTAACAAGCTCCTGGTGGGTGGCATGTGAGATCTATTCAATAGATCAACCATGTGACAACTGAACAGAAACAATGGGGCGAGTCATAATTATGATTCAATCCTGGTTCAGGTTATGGATTGACTGATGCATTTGAAAAACCAGTCGTTGTGCTTAAAAACTTTTTCTTTAGCACATCGACTGTGTACTCATATTTCAAAATAAAAGGTGTTTATGATTGATAATTGATTTTCATTAAAACCTTCGTTGTATTGCAAAAACAATTTCTATTGAGCGGTACACGATTGTTTTTCAAATCTCTTTTCATCAATCAGTGAATCTCAATTCGCTGGTTCACTCACTCCGTGTTGTCTTCTTTGAGACGTTCCGGTTTGAGAACAGCTAGAGCAGCTGCGAAACCCTGTCAAGGAAATTCTTCAGAATTATACCTGATCACAGGCAGTACTTGTACTGATCAACGGGGAACCGTGGGCCGTGTACCTCAATTCAACGAAAGTGATCAAAGACACTTTCGTGCGCTTTATTGCTAACCGTTGTATGCAGGTACGCCCGACGTTTGCAGCTGATCAGAATGAAGCGGTCAATCCATAGCCGCATGTTCACACATCACATTCATTTCAAAAGAATCATGATTAGTGCATCAATGACTCTGATATTCTCACTCCATGCTTCTGCTACGCTGCTGCCAATATCATGAATCAACGAAAGCTTCCGCTACTCTGATGAGAAGAAATCATGATCCAGAATGTGAGCATGTCGGTCCAAATGTCACAACATCACATAATACCAACACCACAATGGATGAGTCAGAGATTTATGATAGTTGATGATCTCAAAGCTGGCCCAAAACTCATTATCACGTGGATCAGTTAAAAAACCTCCACTAGAATTATCCAAACATTCGAAAAATGAAGAATCAAAGACTACGAGCTACTGAGCGAAGAACTTAATCGAGAATCTAAGAACAATCTAATGTAATATCAGTTTTGTATTCACTGTAATTTGAGGTGACCTCCCTTAGGGGGAGATTGTTAGGATTTAGTAAATCCAGTTATTGAAGTGTCAGTCACCTCAAGTATATGTAATCATTTGAAAGCTTGTAGTCGTGGCTATTTAAAGTTAAGTAGTATATAGTTAAGTAACACCGTGGAGGACGGACGGGTCTTTACCCACTGTATGCCTGATCCACAGCCCATAGGTGGCGATTTGTGTAATGACTATAAATACTCTCTACCTCCAAAGGTAGAGAGTTGGAGCTCATATTAATATTTTCACTTTCTCTCACTAAGTTCCCAAACCTCTATCTCTTTCTCTCTCTAAAACCTCATCTTGTATGCCTCTTTTGATTATGGTATGATGTGTTTATGAAATCCAATATGTTACATAATTCTTTGCAACAGGAAAGAAACCATACCATGGATATCATCTGTGATGGGCCCTTCGATGGCTGGAAACACCACAGCCTTACCCTGGGCACTCTTCTGCCAGGTAGTTCGAGAGGGAGGAGTGGGCAGGATAAGCTTCCTCTTTGATGCAGACTTAGCAGCCTTCGCGCTCGTACCCTTCCTGCTTCGGACTCTCTCACCAATGCCGGAGGGTCCTACGATAGCTAGCTGTTCCTCTGAGACAGGTTCATCAGAGTCTGCCACATTCTCAACTAGCTGGTCTTCGACATCCAGAAGCTCTTTTTCTTTTGAAGGAGGAGCAGATGACACAGGCTCGATGGGCTGAGCATCAACATCATTGTTGTTCACAGACACCGAAGGAGAGCCCACACCATAGCTAGCCTCTTGGGGATCCTTCGGGATAAAGCTTACTTCCTTCGCACCACCAGCAACAACGAAATTCCTGAATGACATTTCTGCAAAAAGGAAGAAAAAAGATGAATATCAGAAAGATAAGTTCCTATCTCTTATTTTAATTAAAAATTTACATACTTTCTCCACAACAAATAATCTCAGGATGCAACGGAGATCCCTCCCAGCTTTCAGCAAGACCAGCCATAAATAGTATTGGCTCAGGGAATGTTTGACAATCAGCTGGATGACGAGCTAGACGCTGGTACATGGGATTCCTCCTCACAGTATAAGGCAATGGATCATTAAACCTCTTTTTATCATATTGAAATTCTGGGTTTAGCAAAGCAGGGAATATTGGAGGAACAATGGTATTTTGGATATAAAAGAACTTTCCCTTCCAATTCCTGATATTCGTAAAAGGCCTATCTATGAGAATGGGCACATCCCTTTCACCCCTTTTTGCCAATGTTAACCAGTCTCCTCCAGGGTACAAATTCAAAAACCCTCTAAGCACAGTCAATGACGATTCATACCCATAAGCTTTACACATTACAATGTATGTCATGAGCTTTGCTAGGCCAAAAGGGTTAAACCTAGATATGTGTACTTCGTAGTACTGAAGGAGTTCTAAAATCAAAGGATGCAATGGTATCCTAAGGTTAGAGGTGGTGAATGCATGGGTGTATAAGCCTACATATTTCTTTGGGGCATCAAAAATACTTTGATTTTTGCTGGGTAACATGATTTTGTATTCTTTGGGAATAGGATAATCAGTAAGGAACGCTTTAAGCTCCTCCCTAGTCAAGGTGCAACCTTGTTGTTTAATTAAAAACTTCTTATTGGTAGACATGATCCTTCTAATTGACAAAAAAGTATTGAAAACGTAGCAAATACGAAGGAATACTTTACCTGTTTGCTCGAAAGCTCGCTCGGAAGGAATTTTAGTAGGTGAAAAATTTGGGCGTGGGATAAAATTGTGTTAGGGTTTTACTATTTTTTGATTTTAAATACCCTTACACATGTTGAATCCTAGCCCTACACATGTCCTAAGATATCACCTAACCTCCGGATTTCAAATCCCTTTTAAATTTTGAAGGGACGTTTTGATTTTACCGAGAAAAAGGTGGTTAGGATAAGTATATGCATTAATTACGGGTCAATAGTTGCTAGACTTTTCATCTTCGTTCGTTTTTGTGATGGAAGGGAGGTTTCGTATCTATTTCTGAGTCGTAAGCAATATTTCTAGTTCGTACATATCACTTTCGACTGGGGGGCTTGATGACGTATCCTCCGATCAGGTCGAAGGACATCCCTTCTACCTCAGTTTAATTTGCATTACGAAGACCCAAGTCTTTCTTCATAAGTCATTGGTGGCGTAAAATCATTCATCATTGATATGGTTACCAGTTGGGAATTCGCCAGCCGAAGGCCTATGCCCTTCGGAGTCTTCTTTTGAAGGCACCAAGACAAAGGAGAACCTTGCCTTGGTCTTCCCCCACATTCCCACTATCTCCTTAGCTTCCTCGCCAAGACAGAGAGAGTGGGGATGAAGCCTTAGGGGTTACCACAAATCATGGGACACCCCCATGATCTCCGAAACGTGTGCTAACACTCTCTAAGCTTATTTCTTCATATATAAGTAGGTTGGACGAGTCATTTCAATGGTATGTTCACTCAACACAGTATTTCACATACTCCATATTACTTACAACACATATCACATACTTAACGAATTGTCTACTATTTCTTATTGCAGATTGGCTACAAGTTTGGCGCAAGCATATCACCCCTCACACACTTCGATCGCCATCGAAGGCCTGGTCGTACGAATTATTGTACAATCACTAAATGCAACCGTGATTCCTACGAAAGTGAGTTAGTTTTTTTCCTTATTTTTCATTTTTTTTTTCTTTTTAGAATTATGATTGTCGGTAGTGTGATTTCAGGGATTGAAGTTTGTTCATGATGCTTATACGAAGGCATGTCTCTTTTTCGCGGGCCTTCTTCTTTTTTAGAGCAAATTTCAAGGAAGTTCTCGCTCTAATTCTACCTTTCTCTTCACCTTTATTTAACGCTTAGTACAAAAAGGACTTTATACAATTCAAGTGGGGGGGGGGGGGGGGGGGGGGGGGGGAGTAGAATTATCTCTTGAACTTTATTTTGCCCTCGTTTTTCTAGTTTATTTTGAAAAATTATGCCATTTTTAAAATTTTGACATGTTTTTTTAACCTAACTAGATTAGACCTTAGCCGAGCACATGCAACCCTTGATATTATATGGTGAGATTAGCCTTATCCGTTTCCAATATTTTACCCCAAATCCACGAAATTATGAGTGTGCCGGTAGCTTGTAAACTTTAGAACTTGGCCTTTGCATCATTTCGAGACCATAGACGAGGTATGTTGAGTTAGCTCGATGTATTTGGACTTTTTAATTTAAGAAGACAATATTATAGGATTATCACCCAAATAGCCTTCCATTGTGTGTCTATCGATTAGTCACCTCGACTTCTCGACCCCCATGTGAAACCCTTTTGTTGCACTCACCTTTAGTGCAAGATACCCCTAGATACACCCATCTGAGCCATTCCTTTCATGTTGTTAACCCAATATATTTTTTCGATACACCTATACACCTTAGCCTACCCTGTAGTCTTTATTTGTGATTGGGAAGTCATCATTTGCCTAAGTTCAAGGTTCAAGTCGAAAGGTTCGGAAATCACGCTTTCGTCGATGACATATTCTTGAAGATCATTGAAGACCCCCCGAATTCCCGTTGTTCATCTCAAGTGGGGGGATATTATGTTCAGTTATTATTGTTATGTAAAAAAAATGTTGTTATGTTATTCAGTTATTGTAAAGTGTATTGTTATAAGCACTATGTTATGAGCTCTATATAGATTTAGTATCGAGGAGGCCACCTCGGTCACATTCGAAGATTGGAGTTGGTAATTATGCCAACAGTTGGAGAAAAGGTAGTGCGCCCATCATGACGTCCTCTAATGACACATCTACCAAGTGTTTCATGATCCGGTTTCTTGACTTCAAGGCTTGAACTTTGGGCGGACGGTAAGTGGTGATGACTTGGTTATAGATTTAGACTACCTACTTGATTTTTATTTTACACCATTTATATATCCCATGTCTTATCCTACCCTTTAGTCATGAAGCGTGTCTAGGTGATGCAGCAAACAATCTTTGGTGTCTTGGCCATGGATTTGGTCATGTATCATTGATTTTGTCCACTTCGTCGTGACATGTTAGTAATGACGAGTCACCCCCTTAACCTTTGTCGTGTCTACCCATATTTCCTTCGAAAATTGTTTAGTCCTAAACTCTAGTGGTGGAGATTTGTGTAACCACCAAGCTTATGATAGAATACATGCTATGACTGTGCGATTGAGTGATCACCCCGAAATTGACACTTAGAATAGTTGAGAGATTTGAGTGTTTCGTTCCCATTTCGTGAGGTGTTCGGTTTTGTTTTATTCTAGCATAAAGGATTTGTAAACTTATATTTCCCAGGTTATGGGAGATATCTTTTTAGGAATCTTTCTAATAAGGCCTGCTTGAGGGCAAGTAGAGTTCAAGTGGGGGGATATTTGATAACATCAAATAGTCCTGAATATTAAGTGTCAATTTCCCCCAGTAATGCTTGTAATTTATATCATTTATATGGATTTACGCTTGTTTTCCATTGTTTTCCACTTTCAGGTAAATTACGAGCATTGGAGCTAAAGAGACGCGGAATTGGAGAATTATCAAAGATTTATCAGAGTATGCTCACTTTGAAGAATTTACGGCGTAACTCATCTCTCACATTATGCCGTAACTAAACCGTGACTCAGAAAACCAACTCATCAGAAGATGTAGGACCTTACTTTTATCAACCTTATATACAAACCCAACACGTATATCACGTTAACACAAACACAAACTATGCGTGAAGATGAAAGAAATAAAGATGAGAAAGATGGTGACTTGATGTTAAAAACCGTGTATGTTGTGAGAGAAAGATAAACACAATAAGTTGTATATTCCAAAGGAAAAACACACACACACACACTCAAGCACACACCTCAAATGACTCATTTGAGGTGTATTTATACTACAAGTACTAGATGCCCTAATGGGCTTTCCATGGGCTTGGATTGGGTTGGATTGGATTACAAGTGTTACAAGGCTAGCTTAACATAACTTATAGCCATTTAGCTTAGCCCAATCCATGAGCCCGTTGACTATTCTATCACGATATCTAACACACGTTACAAAGTTCCTAAACTAGAATGACCATCACTTTTAATAAAAATGTTACGGCTAACAATCTCCCCCTAAGGGGTGGTCATTCAAAAGATGCTCCACTTGAATAGGTCTTTACTTTCCTTGAGCTTGAACTTAGTGTGTAGATATAGAATAGTCTTAATTCTTTGTTCCTTCATGCTTTGTGATAAGATAATGTGGTATTCTGCCGTTTGTCAACTTCGTTGGTTAGGTGTCTCCACATCTTTCTCCACCATTCTCACACTTCTATTTGTCTTTTGGTTACCAATGATATAGTTCTCGAGTCTTTAAAATTTGTAGATTCTTTGACATTGACGAAGAATCATCTTTGACTTTGCGTTGCCTTTGATTTTGATGAGAACTTTTCATGTGTTGTTGGTATGAGCATGTGGTGAATTTGCACGATCAATCCGCTCCGGAGCTTCCATAAGAAGAAAACATAAAACAGGTTAGTAATAAGCGGATTCCGGCACTTACAAGTTTGAATTTCGAGGGTGTTAACAGCATAGTGTGAAAACACATCTCTAATTCTTACAAAGGCCGTTCCTGAACTGGAGTCCCACAAGTGAGATAACGCGATGTACCGAGGTACACCTACAGTTCAGATGAGTCGCTGAGGTACACCGAAGCATCACCCCATGACTGTAGACCATTTGAGACACACTAAGCGTAATCCACGGGGAGTTACCGAAGTGACCTGCTGTCAGGGCTGTTTGATGTTGACCCTGGCAGGAATTTCCATTCAATCACTGAAGATCACAGGTGTGAAACTTCTCATAAATGTTCTGGCAGATTGCTAAGATCTGCGTAGGACTCTAGAATATATCACTTGTGTCCTTATTGATGAGCAACAAGCAATGTCATGTAATGTGTTCCTATGAGATATTTTGATGAATCTCGTGGCTCTAGACTCAATTAGTGCATTTTGGTTTTCCTGAGCGGAGACTAGGGAGGGTCTCCTTCTTCAATACCAACGATCTCTAAGAGAAAGTCGATAGATTATGTAAGGTTCCCAGTGAGAATGAAACAAATCCTTTTAAGAGGAATTGAGTGGCTAGAAGGTTTAGTGCAGTGCGTCACTGGGTCCATGACGTCTTTGTCTTCAATACCAGTATCATCTAAGTGACAACCAGTAGCATATGAATTGAACCCGGTTTCTGCCCTAAGGTTAAATATGGAGGGCTATTTCTTTTCACCCTTTCTTCACATTTCTTTTTAATTCTTCAACCCCTTTTTTCTCCTTTCTCACATTACTCCTTTTTTCAATCATACCTAAGGACTTCTAATACTAAACTATTGGTGATGTCCTTGGGTAGATCCCTCCGGCTCTGGCAGATCATAGGACGAAGTTTCCTATCCTTAGTCACCTTATAACTCCATGATTATCCTATGTTGCCATAAAACCATTTTCCTTGAAAATATCACAGAGTGTTTATGATAGAAAACATGTTTGAGACACTCACGAGTTTTATATTTTCGAAACACTCCCCCTGCACATGTGCTTATGAGTTTTAATGAATCTGCAATACATAGAGGGTAGAGTTCGCACTGTTTGAATTGATCGGCTCATGATAGACAATTCCCCACGAGACACTTACGTTGCTAGTTAAAGAGTTCTATTTTCAGTTTTTAGGTGACAACTAGCTCTAATAACTAACTTGAAGTTGTAAACACTCCTTGAAAAGGAGGTTAGACCCATGAAGGTGCATATCTATCACAAGTTTCTCGAGATGGTACATTTACTGACTTTGATTCCCGTCAATTCATTTATTCCATCTGAGTCGAGCTCATTGTGAGATTCAAACACCGATCATTAAACATTTTGATCACATTTTAATCACGTCTCCTCCCCCTCAAAAATAGCATGTTTGTGATATTTTTGATATAAACGGATTAAACAACATTTTAGAATCTTTTGGGGAGACAAACGGATTTGATTTAAGCATGAATTTGGAACATTTTAGTTTTATACTCCCCCTTTAATAAAGCATAATCAATTAAAGGGTTTTAGAGGGAGTTATCTTGAGCACCAAATATTTTGAAAGATTTTGAAAAATCTTTTTGAACAATCTTGAAAAGGTGCTCAAGATGATGATGATTTCTCACCGTTTTAAATGTAGTGCATCAAGCGTACACTAGTGATTTTCATTAAAAAGCACGAGTTTTGATTTGAAAAGAATCAAAAATCATCATTTTGGTCCGGGTTTCGTACTGAAGTATACGAAAGCCATTATTATGAGGAAATATGAGAAACGACATGTTTTAGAAAACAATAAAGAACTCTCGCTCAAGCATCTGTACATACCCGTATCATTGTTGAATGACATTTCTAGAAACGTCATGAAATATCGATTATAATGCGAGAGACATGTCGTGAGAAGAATATTTTTGGATTTTTGATTTTATATTGTTTTTGAATTTTTGAAAGTTTTATATTTTTATATTTTGCTTTTGTTGGTTTTCAAATTTTGTATTTTGTTTTTCAAAAATATTTACTGCGAAGCTTTTTGGAAAATCATTTTCAAGAAGATTCGAGAAGACGTTCTAACTCCTCAGGGGTTAGGCTTCGCATTCCATTTCGTCAAACTAAATCGTTAAACCTTTCTTTTGGAAGGGCTTTAGTTAATAGATCGGCGAGTTGGTAATCTGTCTTCACGAAGAATAATTCAACAGTACCATTTTCGACGTACTCTTTGATGAAGTGGTAGCGGACACGGATATGCTTAGTCTTTGAGTGATGAACAGGATTGCATGATATGGCTATGGCACTTTTCGAGTCACAATACATAGGCATTTTATCTAAAGTAAAGCCATAATCTGTGAGTTGTGTTCTCATCCATAGAACTTGAGCACAACATGCAGATAGAGACACATACTCAGCTTCAGCGGTTGAAAGTGCAGTGCAATCTTGTTTCTTTGAAGACCGCTTAATAACTTTTCACCAAAAATTGTGCTCCTCTGGATGTACTTTTTGCGGTAACTTGATCACCTGCGTGGTCCGCATCTGAAAAGGCAATTAGATCAAATCCGGATTCTTTCGGATACCAAAGTCCCATGTGAATGGATGTCTTCAGGTACCGAAAGATCCGTTTAACCTCTTTGAGGTGCACTCGGTAGGCTTTGCTCGAAACCGCTAATAAGCAAACAGCAAAATGAATATCTGGTCGACTAACAGTGAGGTACATGAGAGAACCAATCATGCTCCGATATTTCTTCGGATCAATAGGTTTCCCAAACAAACCGGCTCCAATTTTTGGTAAAGTTACCATTGGTGTTCCGACCGAATCACAATTATCCATACCATGATTTTTCAAAATCTCAGTTGTGTATTTAGCTTGTTTTATAAAAATTCCACGAGGGGATTGATGTATTTGTAAACCAAGAAAGAATTTTAGTTCCCCATCATGGACATTTCAAATTTACTTTTCATGAGATTTTCAAAATGTTTTGAAAGATTCGGATTAGTGGACCCAAAGATGATGTCGCCCACATAAATCTGAACAATCAAAATGTCGTTTTTGCATTTTTGTGTAAACAAGGTAGGATCAACTGTGCCTTTGGTGAAATTGTTTTGGATAAGGAAAGAGGACAGTTCGTCATACCACGCTCTCGGAGCTTGTTTCAATCCATAGATTGCCTTTTTGAGTTTGTAGACGTAGTCTGATGTTCCATGTCTACTGAAGCCTTACTCTGACTCACATACACTTCTTCTTTCAGATTTCTATTCAAGAACGCGGTCTTAATGTCCATCTGATAAACCGTGATGTTTTTGTCAGCGGCATAGGCTAAGAATATCCTGACTGCTTCTAGTCTAGCTACCGGCGCGAATGACTCTTCAAAGTCTATCCCTTCTCTTGTCTGTATCCTTTGGCTACAAGATGAGCTTTGTTGCGAATTGTACATCATCTCTTCATCCCTCTTGTTCTTCCATAACCATTTGAGATCAATGACGCGAATGTCAATTGGTCTTGGAACCATTTCCCAAGAGTAATGTAGACGGTATTGGAGAAGTTCCTCCTGCATCGCTTCTATCCATGCGGGTTCTGCCATTGCCTCGCGAATGTTCTTTGGATCTATATTGCTAATTGAGCACAGGTAAATGCACAAGTCGCAATCGGTGGCAAGTTGACGTCTCGTCTGAATTGGCCTTGAAGGTTCACCAATAACTTGTTCAATTGGGTGGTCTTTTGTCCACTTCAGAGTAGAAGGATACCGTTGGTTATACGTATGCGAGTTAGATGGTTCTCGTAAGCTTGAAGAAGATTCAGCTAATTCCGTAGCAAACGGGTTTTCAAATAAGTCTTCATCTAACGTTGCATCGTTCTGGTTTTGGTTTTGCTCATCAACCGCTGGTAGAACGGGTGCAAGAATTGTAGTAGATGTAGATGATGTAGATGGAATTGGTGCATTGGTTTCGACCGTAGTAGATGCATCTTCTGTTAGTGGTGGTGGATGATGTTGAGCGGGTGCAGCGGAATGATGGTTTGATGCATTTGTCGAAGTTCCACCATAGTATTCATCGAACATTAACTCGAAGAAATTCTCCCATTCTTGTTCTTTAGGATTGTCAAATGAAGTTGATTGAGCTCTTTGAGGTACGAGTCCTAAACTGATGTGTCCAGTGGTCCGTGGTTTAGTGCGGGTTCTAGAGCGAGTATCTCAGAAGCCATTTGTGAAAGTTCATCAAAATTCACATTCATCGTCTCCATGATCCTCCTAGTTCTTCTGTTATACACCCCTGAATGCCCTCGAGTTATCTGAATATCCAATGAAGATTCCAATATCACCTTTAGCTTTCAATTTACCTAGATCTTCTCTGTCGTTCGTCGGATAGCACAAAGCGCCAAACACGTGAAAGTAAGAGATATCGGTTTTCTCGTTGTTCACAAGCTCATACGGGGTTTTATTAAATCTAGGATGGATTAGGGATCGGTTCTGAGTGAAACAAGCAGAGGCAACAACATCAGCCCATAGAAATAACGGTGCACTAGAATAGATTAGCATTGTGCGAGCAGCTTCCACAAGAGTTCGATTTCTTCTTTCAACTGATTAGTGAATTCTGTGGATTGTCTGTTCTTACAACCCTTACTGGAGTTTGAAGAAGTACTTGAATTCGTTTTAGAAAGGTGATGATGATGCCTGGTGCTTCGTCTTTTGATCTCAAAAACTTAACCCATGTATATCTCGAATAATCATCGACGATAACAAGAATATACCCTTTCCCATTAATGCTTTCAACTCTCATTGGGCCACATAAGTCCATGTGCAACATATGCAACTTTGCTTCCGAACTAGGTACGGTTTTGGGTTTATATGATGCTCTTTTGCTTTTTCCTTGTTCGCATGATGGAAATAAGTGATCCTTGGTGTATTTGAACTTTGGAAGTCCGTTGACGATGTTGTCTTTGGCAATTTTTTTGATGGTGTCAAAATTGAGATGGGATAATCGTCTCATGCCACAACCAGGACTTTGTTCTTGATGCTCGTGTCATAAGACATATTGGTGATGAAGAGGCCATTTGATTGATGTCGATAGCATACAAGTTTGTATCATGATTCCCAGTTAAGAGATCAGTGCCATCCAAGTTTCTAACAAAACAAGCATTTTTCCTAAAAGCAACCTCTAAATCTCATGGCACAGAACTGCCGACTGAAAACAAATTGTGTCCCAACCCTTCGACATAGTAAACCCGAGTGATCAAATAATTTCCAAAAGGTAGATCTCCATAACCCATGATAGCTGCTACATGATCATTTCCAAACCGTACGGTTCCCATGAATTTCCAGACGAAATTGATCAGCAACTTCAGATTCCCGGTCATGTGCTTGGAGCAACCCGAGTCGACGATCCAAAGACAAATTTCGATAACCCGCCAAGAATAATGTAAAAAGAATATTGTGGAAACCGTTTTGATTTTGGTTCCTTTGGGTTAGAGGTAAAATCTTGATCACACTCAAAGAGGTTTTCTACAGAATTCGGTTTATCACTCATTGTTCCATTCTGGAGTGTGAAAGTTCTACATGTGGGTTTCCAAATATCATCCCTAAAGTAGACACTATAGTTCCTGTCAGTAGTGTAAAGCCTAAGTTTTGCAACTAGTCTTCCTACTCGTTTAGCATAAGATCTTTTTGGGACGTTCTTCTTAACAGGCTTATCATTCACGTGCTTAGAAACATAATCATCTTGAACATTAATTAAAGATTTCTTGCAAGTTAAACAAAGAGATTCAACACATTCATTAGACTTAGCAAGTTTCATAGGTTCTGTACATTCAGATGAAATGTCTTTCTTATTCAAAAGGGTAAATTCCTAGGGTGTTCTTCTACTTTCTTCTCTTTATTCAAGCTACTACTCTAGAGTAAGTCGAGACTCTATTGTTCCTTGTATTGCTTAGGCTTTGCCCCGCTGCCCTGAGGTGCTTTCTAGTCCCAAGGTAAGGCACATTAGATTCACACATTTTAGCAAGGGAGGTGGTTTCAACTGTCCTAGTCTCTTTAGAGTGCTTTTCTAAACTTATGTCGTTTGTTCCATATATTTTAGATGTGGAGGCAGACGCATTAGTGGTACACATCTTAAAAAGGCTAGGTGCTAAAACTTTTGGTTTCTCGATAACCGCTTTTCCTTTATCAACATTTTGTTTAGGTAGGCAACTGGAGTGACCGGTTTTGATGAAACATTTTTCTCATTGACTTTGGAGGAGGCATAGAGACAAATTTTTGGTTTGGAAACCAGTTTGGGAACATTTGCTTTCTTCGCAGTCAATGGTTTTGTAATCACAAGATCCACGCCTTTCCTTTTTGACTCTCCAAAGCCCTCAAAAGATCATTTTTTCTTTCATGTCATTGTAGGCACGCCATACGACAGTTTCATATTTGCATTCCTCAGTTTTTCGATCAAGTTGTTTAAAATATGACACATTTTTTTTCAAGTTTTTCAAGAGCTTTTTCATATTTTGAAACAATTTCGGAGGTCCAGACTCGAGTCTTTCATGATCTTCAAACGTAATATGTTTGCAAAATGATGGACATAATATCAAGAGTCTAACATCTTTGAAGAGAGAGTCATTTAAATTTTCCAAAACTTTGATGTGTTCAACACTTTCATTAGCTTGTTTTACCCGGGATTTATGGTCCTTGACAAAGTCAGTTGTTTCTTTCAAAAGTGCTTGTTCAACATGAATTACCCTTGAGTTGATGTTATTCAGCTGAGGGGCAATTTGAGTTTTAAAAAACTTTTTCTGTTCATTATCAAAACTATTAAACCAGATGTTTGTTGTAATATTGGTTTTAGTTTTAAGCTCTTGAAGATACCCACTTCTAGTTTTAACGTCATCTAAAATGCTTCTAGTATCACTTGTGTTAAAAGGATTGTTTGAAGACATTTGTTCATTTCAAAGAGATTTGGAACTACAACTGGTTTTGAAACTGATTTTGAAACTGATGTTGACACTTTGTTTGAAACACTTGGTGTGATGGAAAACTTTGACTTTTCTTTATGAGAAACAAACGAAACACCATTAATTTTGTTCTATTTGTTATAATCAATTGGTTTGATTTCCGGATGTTTTTGTTTCATTTTTGATCTACTCTCCTCAGATAGTTCCAACGTTTCAAGAGAATCACGTACAATTATGGGTTCATGCAAGGGTTTTCCATTGTTCAACACATTCCGTTCTTTCTGAGCTTTCTTGAGGAAACCAGGAGGTGAGTTACCAAGAGCCATTTTATGTAAAGTATGAAAAATCGGATTTACTTGATTAGAAAGCATCTTGTTTGTTTTAGCGGAATGACCCGTTGTAAGAAGTAAATTATCCAATTTTTGATAGTTTCATTTTTATCCAGAATTTCATCAAGAAGAGAATCTTCGCTTTTGAAAAATCAGATCAATCTCTTTTCAAGATCGAAACGTGTTTTTGTTTAGAAAGTTGATCATTTAGACGAAATTTCCTTGTTTAAAGATTTATTTTCACGTTCAAATTCACATCAAGTGTGTCATACTTGATTTGCAATTGTTTTTCTTAAAAACGTAATCTGATAACCAATTTCTAATTCCGATACTTTGTTTGTATGAAATTCATAGGCTCTCGCTTCTCTTTGTAACTCTCAAGCTCAGTGGTCAATTTAACATTCGCGGCCTTTACTTTGCGAATGACCTTACTCACTTTCTCAATTTCATTGCCACAGTTATTGATTAATGATTCAAAATACACGTTTCCTCATCAGCCTCAGTGATTTTGTGCCACACAGCCTCCACTAGGATCCACATCCGGAGTTTCTGAGTAAGTATTGCTACAACTCGGATTGTCCATATGTATCATAAGTGGGTGTCATGTCGCATCGTCGTGTATCATGAGTAAACACATCAAATATGACATTGTTATAGCATGGATCAATGATTGGTACTCGATACTGCTGGCGTCATAGACAGGAGGCGCAGAGTAGCTGTCGCACTTAGTCTCCTGAAGATTTGCCATGAAGATGCAGTTCGCATTGATTTCTCGAGGTCTTCCAAATCATCCACAATAGCTTAAAAATCATTTTCCTCAGACTTAATGCATCCTCGCTTGCTTCTGCACAAGATAGCTTCCGAAGAAACTCAGATTCTTCTTTGTGCGGCTTAGTGGGACGTTTCGCCATGTGACCCACTCTTTGACAGTTATAACACTTAACCTGATTACCCTGATTCACATTTCCATAATTCCCAACGATCGAGCTGCAACATTCCCATTCCGATACCCATCTGCTTATTCCCAACATTCGTCTCCATCCGATTTCCAACATTCTCGACCTAACCGATTACCTCGATACGGAACCGCTGATTACCCATACGAAATCCAAGTAGCATATCCCCGATTCCCAATAACTCCAACCATTTGACCTTGCTAGTGTTTGATGAAATCCTTTGATTGTTGTTAGTGGTGGGAATAGCGATTTCTGAATTTTCCAATAAAGAAAATACTTGTAGCAAAGCTTCTTCTTGTTCGTTTCGGACTCGATTCCTTGTTCCTGGAATTGTGGATACGGTTGTTGAATGACTTGTTGTTCTGGTGGATAGAATTGTTGTTGTGGTTGTGGAATGTATTGCTGCAAGTTGTTGTTGTTAGATGATGAAACTTGTTGTTGTGTATTCACTGAAGGTTGAGTCTTTGCAATAAGCGCCAATGGATCATGATTCTTTGCCAATCTTTCTTTCCTGACTTAATTCACTTCAGATGGTTTTGTTTCGAAAATCGTAGTTGATCAAAGTTCACCTGATGTAATTCTTTTGTTTGGTTGACAATAGTGACATATCGTCCCCATTCTTCTGGAAGATTGTTCAGAAACTTGATGTTTTGAACGATAGTTCTGGGTGCTAGCTTGTTTCTGATTAGCTCATTCATCAAAGTGCAAAACCTTCCATAGTAGGATTCAATGGATTCTCCCGAGTTGAAGTAAACTTTTCCCATTCGTTAGCGCTTGTTCTCCATGTCTTGTTGACCAATTTCTGTTCCATAACAAAGCCGTCTAACACGTTCCCACATATCGAAGTAGCCACAACTGCCTACAAGCAGAAGATGTCTATTGGTAAACCCAATTGGACAATATGAATTGCCATGTCATCTGCATCGACTTGTTTCTGATCCTCTTCGTGTATTCTGATTCGGGTAGTAATGATAGGATGGTGAGACGCGGAGTTCAGGGTCTAGGATTTGTCGAGGCTTGAAGGGTCCATTCGTAATGGGAGTAATCATGAGTTTTCCATTAGGTTTGGTCTTGATGTAGCGAAGCATATGACTTTTCCATTGAAGATAACCACCTTTTGCCAACATAGGAGGACGGTTTTCGGCACCGGCTGCATGAATGTCTTGTTGAGTTGCCATTGATGAAGGTATGATCGATAAAGTGATGTAGGATCGATTCAATGATAGAGGAGTTGAGGTTGATGAAGATTAAGCTCGGTTGAGGTTTTTCAAAGTCGTACTGTAACCTTGGTTCTTAGGCTAAAAATATTTTTCTCCCAAAATTTGAAATTCACTATAAAATCAATTCTAAGGTCGTATGAAAAATTTGAGTTATGACAATTTTGACGCCAAATTTGACCAAAAAAATTTGAATTTAGGCCCAAAATTTGAATTTTGACCAAAATTTGTACAGTTAAACCAAAATTTGAATTCGCCAAAAATTGAACGTTTAGTCTCCTCAAAAATTTAAATTTTACTCAAGTTTTCCTGCCAAGTGTAGAAAGAGCTTAGGCGTAGACCAAAGAAGTACGTAGGATGCTTAGGCGAGATTGTGTGCTTAGGGATTCCTTATGCGTAGACCGTATTTACGCAAACTTGGCTTAGGTGTAAACAAAATGCTAGCGAAATCGGCGCGAAGTGGAACTTATGCGCGTGATTGTTACGCGTAGGCGCTTTATGCTTATGAGTAAACGTAGGTTTAGAACCAAAATCCACATCACGTGGTAAAAATATCCACAAGTCGAAGTGTTCCACACACTCATCCAAGTGAGGGAAGCACTGAGTAACCTTTGATGCTCAAAGATTCTTAGCCAAAAAGTTATGCGTAGACAGAGGACGTTGACTTTTCTTACGCGTAGAACTAGGGTTTTGACCTACGCATAAAAAATTTCCAGTGATTCAAACGATTTCTATTGCACAGATAGCCTTAAAAACACTCGAATAACACAAAACTGTTGACCGTTTTCACCCAAAGTGCTTAGGCTTACGGTAGAAATGACCAATGAACCAAAATCACGAGCTTAAAATGAAGAAGAAAAAACACGTAAAGCTTGGAACTTTTTGCAAAAACTGAAACTTTAGCACCAAATAAACCTTAAACCACAAGAATCTTGTATTTTTAAGTGCAAAAGTTAAAGCTTTAAGCGTGTGAAACTTTGATAACGAAGCTACGCGTACTACTACAAAAAACTTCAACCAAAACACTCATAAACCATTGTTAGGCGATTGATACCAATTGTAGGACCTTACTTTTATCAACCTTATCACAAACCCAACACGTATATCACGTTAACACAAAACACAAACTATGCATGAAGATGAAAGAAATAAAGATGAGAAAGATGGTGACTTGTTGTTAAAAACCGTATGTGTGAGAGAAAGATAAACACAATAAGTTGTATTCTAAAAGAAAACACACACACACACTCACATCACACACACCTCAAATGACTTTTGAGGTGTATTATACTACAAGTACTAGGTGCCCTAATGGGCTTTCCATGGGCTTGGATTGGGTTGGATTGGATTACAAGTGTTACAAGGCTAGCTTAACATAACTTATAGCCATTTAGCTTAGCCCAATCCATGAGCCCGTTCACTATTCTATCACGATATCTAACACACGTTACAAAGTTCCTAAACTAGAATGACCATCACTTTTAATAAAAATGTTATGGCTAACAGAAGATTACGGCGTAACTCTCACTAAAGACTACGACGTAATTATATTAGGTCAAATGAGGTTCCACGCTGCTGATAACTACGCCGTAACTATTGTTTAAACTACGGCGTAACCAAGAAATATTGAAGATACGGCATAACCACTTATAAAGTTACGCCATAACCAGCAGATCTAGTGCAAATTACGAAGAAATAGAAGATTACGGCGTAACTATTCTATTAGTTACGCAGTAACCCAGATCTGGCCTATAAATACCCTACGATTTCCAGCATTTCAAAGCATCCTATTCCATACACCACAACCAAAGAACGTGGGAAGAAGCCAAAGGCAGGTCTAGAGGAGCATACGAAGTCATTTCAAGGGAGAAATCACTCCCCTACGATAAGCATTAGCTATTTATCTTTTCTTTACTTTCGATTTATGTATTTCGTAACATTGAATATTGAATTGATTTGTATGGTTAATACTTAATATGAGCGGCTAAGAACCTCTTGGTGCTGGCCTAGTTATGATTTCTTAATTGTTTTGTTTGCGTTTACATTAATTCCGTATAATTATTTCTAAGTGTATGCATGCATAGTTTATTGGTAGCTACCCTTGTTTCGGTAGTTTTGAATGGCGGTAGAGGCTAGTTGCTTAGGATATATGACCAACTGACCCTAAGTGAGTAGACTGAGACGGGAAGGGTAAGATATGACCAACTGAAAAACCTTTCTACTTGTGCGATTTGACCAACTGATCACCTACCGTTTGGATGAACTTAAGAATTGGGGTGAAAGTGTTTGTTGCTAACGCCGCACTCACTATTATAAGTCTAGCATGTAGCGTACCTAATGACCGGCTTGGGGACTAGGAACAACTGGACTTATGAGGGGACACCGACTTCTCCATGGTGGCATCTTTGCGAGATAGGTTAGGGCGAATTGACCAAAGGCTGTCCTCTCGACTTTGACCCCACCTGAAGTAATTGGAAGTAATTAGACGTAGACATTACTAGCTAGGATGATTAACTAGGTTAGCACCACTCTCCTCTATTGATTGAACCTTTGCCTTTATTTGCTTTTATCTGCTTTAGTAGTTAATTAATTAATTCCTTATCGAAATCATATTAAAAACTGTGACACATAGACTTAGTAATAATCCAACACACATAGCTCTTGGGACGACCTCGATTTTACCGAATACTACACTACACACGACCGGGTACACTGCCCTTTAGTGCTTTAGGGTAGAACCATAGGTAACGAACTATAAATATTAAAACCTGGTCAGTAAAACCTCAGAGGTTTGCTCTTCAAAGTTCTACCTTTTCAAATACAGAAAAATTGAATTATATATATTGATTTACGAATGCTCTTCAAAGTTCTAGTGACACCGTCAGGTCTCCGTCATTAGGGTTTCGTCTGGGACAAGTCATCGTTGGGACATCGTCAGTTGATAGGTGTGACGCCGTCAGTCTTCATGAAGGACGTCGTCTGAGATTGGTTCTTGGGCGTTTGGTGTGGAAAATGAGAGTGACGCCTTCAAGAGTTTAGGCGTTGTGGAAAACTAGAAGGGAGGGTTGAATAGTTTTACCGATTAAAACTTGGTTTTAAACAATTTATATCGACTTATGTCAATCTATTAAACCTGTTTGTTGGATGTTGATAGAAAAGCATATATAAGTATGTAATGAAAAGATAAGGAGTAAGAAGCACAAAACCACAACGCGGGTATTTATAGTGGTTCGGCTACAAGGACACCTTCCTTGCCCTACTCCACTCCCCGAGTCACCTACTGAGAGTTTCGAAACACTGCACGACACCAACTCCTTATGGCGGAGAAGCCTTCACAACGCGTGCCTACTCTTTATCCACAAGGCTAAATACCGGGTTCTTCCAACGAACCAAACCTATCACAACATCGCCTACCCTTTATCCGGTACTAGCCTAGATACCGAGTTCCATTACAATATAGGAACTACTACCCAAACACTACAAAACACCTAACTCTAAAGGAGATCTACTCCTTTTAACAACATCAACAAGGATATCAATATCCATTGACCCAATACTAATCTATCTTGTACATCGAATCACACTATATCAAATGTACACCTTAGGCACCTTTTACTAATGCCTTTGACTCGATCTTCAAGGCACCTTTCACTAATGCCTTTAGCCTTGACTTCTAAGCACCCTTCACCAGTGCTTTCATTACGGACGATCGACTCCCTTTACCAATGTCTTCGTCTTGACTCTTTTAGACATCTTTCACTAATGTCTTCAACACTAAAATTCTTATGAGAAAGAAGAGAACTATCAACAAGAGAACCTCAGTAGTCTTGATGATAACGAAGCATGGCAACTCATGGACTTGAGCTTGCTCGTCTTCAAAAGATGGTGATCTCGCCTTTAAGAGGAACCTAGAGAATCACACAAAAACAAAAGACAAACTACATAGAAAGATCCTTAGGATATGTGGTTAGAAGGTTACAATACTTGGGGAAAGTATGTGTGGGAGTGGCAACCCAAAAGGAATAAATGGCTCACTATTTATAGAAGATAAATAACTACTGTTCCACAGATCCCACGGATCCCTCACTTAAGGGATCCTTCCAGTGTATTACTGGGGATCCGTGGGACGCTCCCTTTTGCCCATGGGTTTTGGGTCATGGGTCATGGGTTATGGATCATGGGTATTGATCCGTGCCAAACAGTCAAGCTAAATCACTCAAGCCTGCCACTTGTGAATGGTAGACCGTAATCAGCTTAAAACTGCCTAAGCACGAATGCAATGAAGATCTGAGGAGTATAGGGTCTCCCCGGGTCGTTAAGTCCCAACGAGCTGTGCGAGAATAGTCAAACGTAAAGTGATCGAGAAATTTGAACGAAAAAGGGATTTGGTTGATTATACCTAAAGAGAAAGCCCATAAACTACAGGGGCTTAAATGCAAATTAAAGGAAATTAAAAAGATAAGAAATATTAAATAAACGCTATCACTATTTTTAAAATTGATGAACGTTTAAAACTTAAAACTTACGTTTAAAATAAAATTACGTAAACGTACAAAATAAAAGGTGAGATCTAAGAAATAAAAGTCCTAAAAATATGAAAATGACATTTTTACAAACCTAATGATAAAAGAAAATTTATAGAAAAAGAAAATTATTTTTACAACTATTTAATTAATTATTATTAATTAAAAGCTATTTATTAAGTATTTAAAATGCACTAAAATATAAGAAAATACAAATTTAACCTAGAAAAATGAAATTATAACTTATAAAAATCTAAAATATTATAAAACTAATTTTAAAACTGAAAATATATTTTTTTATGCTTTTTATTTATTATTAATTATTTACTATTATTAATTACTAAAAACTATTATTGATTTATTAAAAATAATAAATGATTAAAGAAAAATCTGAAACTTTTTACAAAATTCTAAAATAAATCTAGGAATCTAAAAAAATATAAAAATGGTAGTTTATGCAAAAATAAGCTAATAGGCAAAAGCTCCAAATAGAAGCTATTACTTTAGCTTGAAAAGTGACTCTTTTTAGCTTTTCTGTTTTCTGGACTTATTTACTATTAATATTATACATGTGTGAAGAAAATGGAACTGTGCAAACTAAGAAATAAGCTGATTATAAGCTTATGACTCATTCAGTTGAGCTTATGGTTTAGACAATCAAGCTTTTGGCTTGACTTGGATGGAATGGAGGCTTCAAAGAACCTGTAACAAGCTCCACACAGGAAATAAAAGGAAAGAAATATGTATACAAGTTATATGAACAAATATGAACAAACATGTGCACTGGCAATCACCTAAAAGCTTGTTATAAGCTCATAAGCTCTAACAGATACACAGAACCAAACACCCCTGCTACTATTTGTAATGGCCATTTAAGCTGATAGAATAAGCTTGAAATACCAAAATGAGAATTGAGATAGCAAGATGGGTTGGTTGGGTTTCCAAAAAGCTAAAAATCAACATGTGAGGTTCATAGATTAGCTTAATAGAAGCTTATGAAAATGCTATTAATGCACTGAGTTTGCTTATATACTCAGTTATGGGACACACAAAAAGTTTATTGCATCCCTTATTAATAAGCTACAATATGGAATTTAGGTACGTCATAGATTTGGGTGGATGAGCTTTATAACAAACTAAAGCACTCAAGCTTATGACCACTAATGAGCTTATAGGAGCTTGAAGGAAATGGTGTAAATGGACTGCATAAGTATTCCATTGTTGTGAATGAGCAAACATACAAGCTCCTAATAGACCTATCAAATAAGCTCATGATAGCTCAACTTATATTGAGGCATTGAGATGGACTGCTTGGCTTTTTGAAAAGCCAAGAGTCACAAGCTCAAGCTCATGAAGGAGCTTTTCATGAGCTATGGAAACCACTCACTTCCACTGTTTGCTTCAGGAAGGAGTATATGGGACGAAAGATTGGCTTGATTAAGCTATGCAAATAAGCTAAAGACTGAAAAATAATCATGCACATAAAAACTAGGCCACAAGGGCAATACAAAGAAACCAAATACACCAGCTAGGATCAAGTAATGAAGCTTATGCAAGCTCATTAACTTGACACCTAAGCTGTGGGTGCATGCTAACAGACAAAGGACTAAAAATAAGCTAGAAAATAAGTACTCTATAAGCTGAGAAATGGTAAACTATTATTTTTCTGATTTATATTAGCAACTAAACTAAAACATACTATAAACACAGGTTATGAAACTAAGTATTAAAAGCTACACAAAATTATCTATTTTAATCAAAAACGACCAAAATGGAAATTTTGACTTTTTAAGAAAAACTAAAAGTTGACTAAAGTGAATTTAAAACTTAATCTACTGACTTAATATGTTATATTATGTTATAATGAAACTGAATTAAGCTAAATAACATACTTATGAGAAACTATGATGAAATTTGTACTCTAAATCCTAACAGTTTACTAAATAAGATGAGATTAAGGTGATTTTGACTTTAAACTGAACAAGGACTAGAATTTATGCTTTGAATGAGCTACTAGATACTAATGTGACAGTAAACAACCACAAACAATAACAAACATACACTGGAATCCATACTTATCAGCAAATCCAAATAACCCTTTGATTTCCACTTGTCACATGAATTTCAAAGTTTTTAATGAATCTGAATATAAAATAGATTCCAAACATTTAATTATCACATAAGAGGACCATTTGAGCATAAAACTTCAAGAACACAGGCAAGAAACACAGAGTTGTCAAATATGCATTTCAACTGAGTTATTTTCAATTCTAGGCACAAGTGAATCTTAATAAACAAACTACTAGTATTAAGCTATGATATCACTAAACAAAAACAGAAGAACATGGAAACTTAAGAATCTAAGCATGAAAAGTAGTGAAACAGTAAATTGCAAAAATTAAGAAAAAATGCTTACAAATGAGAATAGGACTGAGACGTAGAACAAATGGACAAGGTTACACCTATTAGCTTACCAATAAGCTCCTAATACCCATAGCATTCCAAATTCAACCTGCTTCACCATCTTCTTCATTTTCCCAAGATTTTTGATTTTTCAATGATTTTCTTTATTTTTTATGATTTTCTGAATTTAAAAGACTACACTTGTTTTAATGTATCTAAAAGCTAAATGAGCTTTGTCAGGAGCTTATATTGCTTATAGAGTCCATCAAACAACTACAAAACATGAAATTGAAAAGACTTGAAAATTAAAGAAAAATAAGCAAAACTTGAGACTGAAATAAAACTTGAAATAAACAAAGTAGAGTTTCATTACACTAATTTAAAGAAGATTACATCATTAAAACATTAAAAGAAATTGAAATTTAAAGAAAGCTTTCTTAAAACTATACCACGACCAAGGCTAGTCCAAGGTGCTTCTTCTCATGCCTCTCTTCCTTCTTTTATACTCTAATAATGTTCCACGTGTCCTCTGGAGCGAATCCCACCTCTTTGTTTGGCCAATGGGAGTGTTTTGAGTGTATTGGTCATTTTAACCATTTTGGCGGGAAACGCAATTTGACTTGTGGGCTGTGATATCTAGCTAGGGAGGGGGTGGCATTAATTGTAGAGGGTTGATGATGGTGGAGAATAAGGTGAAAAGGTGATGGGAGGCAGGAGTTGGAGGCAAGTGGAAGAAGAAGCAGGAGTGGAAGGGATAAACAAAGTGTAGGGCATTTTTCTGTTTTTGACTTTCTTTGACCAAGGGTCCAAAATGGGGAGGTCACTGGTTATAAGGCAGGGGTCAAAGGGTAAGTGGCAGGGTCAAAATTATTTTGACAAGGCTTGGATAAGTATTAATGACAAGGGCTTATTTTGTAATTCTGAAATTGTGAAGGACCAATCCTGTAATTTTCCAAACTTGATACAAGGCTAAACTGACAAAATTCAATAGTACAAGGACCGGTTTGACAATTTCAAATTTTCTAGGGACCAAACTTGACATTTTATGAAAGTTCAGGGACCTTTTCTGCCATTTAACAAAAGATTTATTCAAGGACCATTTTTGACAAGTTACAATAATTCAGGGACCTTGAATAACATTTTTCTTTTATTTAGATTTACCAAGGACTGTTTTTGACAATTTTTGAAACTTGGGGGACTAAAACTGCCAATTATGCAAACTTTATACGTTTTTCACCAGATTTTGATATTTTGCATTTAAAACACATAAAACACTTATTTGTGATATTTTTATTATTTTGATGTATTTCTGAGTGTTTTCAGATGTTTTGCAAAAACAAGATAAATGATGAGTATTTAAACACTCATCAATCCCCACACTAAACTATTGCTAGTCCCTAGCAATCTTTTGAGAAAACTTAATGGATTTGAATCTTTTTACCAAAAGCCATTACTTCTGGAGTAGCCAAATGTTTCAGTTCAAGTAAGAACCATGGTACACCGATAACCATGTGATTTTGAGCAAATCATCAGCTTTCAACGGATTTGATTTGTCTTTACCAGAAGCCGTTTGCTTTTGGACTAGCCAACTCTTAGATAAATTATCAATATTATCTTTGGTGAGTCGATTACCATTTATGGTTTTTCCACTGCCTTTACCACAAGCCATAAACTTGCGGGCTAGCCAACTCTTCACTTTTTAGGATATGGTGAGCTGAATACCATACAATTTTGGGCAAATTGCAAGCCATCAACGGATTTGAGATATCTTTACCAAGAGCCGTTTGCTCCTGGATTAGCCAGTCCTTATGTGGGTTAGACATGGTGGACTGATTACCATTTGTTGTGTTTAGTACATAGTACTTCCACTAAAAAAAAAAAAAAAAAATTAAATTTGGCTATTTTGGAAAAAAGGGACTAAAGGGTACATTTATGATCAAAATTCGAATTTCCCCCACACTTAGAAATGAATATTGTCCTCTGTACCGGCTGTTATGCCAAAACTTAAAACGTAAAAAGATAACATTACTAGCTAAGTGTAGAAACACAACAATTATTCTCTTTTTAATATATACAATTTTCAAAGTTTTTTAGATCTATATACAACATGTGGGCATCTCCCCACACTGTATGGTACACACGGGTGAAAACCCATGTTTAGCTACTATTTTTGATTACCGAGTCGCTAGCTTGACTCGGCCCCGAATTAATTTGTTCATGGGGAAGCTGAGTGGGATTGCCACTCAGGGATTTGGTGAGAAATTGGAGTGGGATTGCCACTCACAGAATTATGAATAATCATCACTAAGATGAGTCTAAGAATCTTAGAAAGAAACTCAGAAAAGGCTAGAAGAATCTTTTTGATTTTTGATTTATAAAAAGAAAGGAAAAATATTTTTGGGTTTTTGATTTTAAATATATAGATGGTATAAACAAGGAGTGAATATTCAAATCACTAATCTGCTAAGCGTAGGACAATTAGCATAGCTCCCCGGCAGCGGCGCCAAAATTTGATCCGTGCCAAACAGTCAAGCTAAATCACTCAAGCCTGCCACTTGTGAATGGCAGACCGTAATCAGCTTAAAACTGCCTAAGCACGAATGCAATGAAGATATGAGGGAGTATAGGTCTCCCGGGTCGTTAAGTCCCAACGAGTGTGCGAGAATAGTCAAACGTAGTGATCGAAATTTGAACGAAAAAGGGATTTGGTTGATTATACCTAAAGAGAAAGCCCATAAACTACAGGGGCTTAAATGCAAATTAAAGGAAATTAAAAAGATAAGAAATATTAAATAAACGCTATCACTATTTTTAAAATTGATGAACGTTTAAAACTTAAAACTTACGTTTAAAATAAAATTACGTAAACGTACAAAATAAAATGTGAGATCTAAGAAATAAAAGTCCTAAAAATATGAAAATGACATTTTTACAAACCTAATGATAAAAGAAAATTTATAGAAAAAGAAAATTATTTTTACAACTATTTAATTAATTATTATTAATTAAAAACTATTTATTAAGTATTTAAAATGCACTAAAATATAAGAAAATACAAATTTAACCTAGAAAAATGAAATTATAACTTAGAAAAATCTAAAATATTATAAAACTAATTTTAAAACTGAAAATATATTTTTACTTTTTATTTATTTATTATTAATTATTTACTATTATTAATTACTATAAACTATTATTGATTTATTAAAAATAATAAATGATTAAAGAAAAATCTGAAACTTTTTACAAAATTCTAAAATAAATCTAGGAATCTAAAAAATATAAAATGGTAGCTTATGAGCAAAAATAAGCTAATGGGCAAAAGCTCCAAATAGAAGCTATTACTTTAGCTTGAAAAGTGACTCTTTAGCTTTTCTCTTTTTCGGACTTATTTACTATTAATATTATACATGTGTGAAGAAAATGGAACTGTGCAAACTAAGAAATAAGCTGATTATAAGCTTATGACTCATTCAGTTGAGCTTATGGTTTAGACAATCAAGCTGGTTTTGACTTGGATGGAATGGAGGGCTTCAAAGAACCTGAACAAGTCCACACAGGAAATAAAAGGAAAGAAATATGTATACAAGTTATATGAACAAATATGAACAAACATGTGCACTGGCAATCACCTAAAAGCTTGTTATAAGCTCATAAGCTCTAACAGATACACGAACCAAACACCCCGCTACTATTTGTAATGGCCATTTAAGGCGATAGAATAAGCTTGAAATGCCAAAATAAGAATTGAGATAGCAAGATGGGTTGGTTGGGTTTCCAAAAGCTAAAATCAACATGTGAGGTTCACAGATTAGCTTAATAGAAGCTTATAAAAATGCTATTAATGCACTGAGTTTGCTTATATACTCAGTTATGGGACACACAAAAAGTTTATTGCAGCCCTTATTAATAAGCTGCAATATGGAATTTAAGTACTGGGTCATAGATTTGGGTGGATGAGCTTTATAAAAAACTAAAGCACTCAAGCTTATGACCACTAATGAGCTTATAGGAGCTTGAAGGAAATGGTGTAAATGGACTGCATAAGTATTCCATTGTTGTGAATGAGCAAACATACAAGCTCCTAATAGACCTATCAAATAAGCTCATGATAGCTCAACTTATATTGAGGCATTGAGATGGACTGCTTGGCTTTTTGAAAAGCCAAGAGTCACAAGCTCAAGCTCATGAAGGAGCTTTTCATGAGCTATGGAAACCACTCACTTCCACTGTTTGCTTCAGTGGAAGGAGTAATATGGGACAGAAAGATTGGCTTGATTAAGCTATGCAAATAAGCTAAAGACTGAAAAATAATCATGCACATAAAAACTAGGCCACAAGGGCAATACAAAGAAACCAAATACACCAGCTAGGATCAAGTAATGAAGCTTATGCAAGCTCATTAACTTGACACCTAAGCGTGGTGCAGGCATGCTAAAGACAAAGGACTAAAAATAAGCTAGGAAATAAGTACTAATAAGCTGAAAATGGTAAACTAATTTCGATTTATATTAGCAACTAAACTAAAACATACTATAAACACAGGTTATGAAACTAAGTATTAAAAGCTACAAAATTATCTTTTTAATCAAAAACGACCAAAATGGAAATTTTGACTTTTTAAGAAAAACTAAAAGTTGACTAAAGTGAATTTAAAACTTAATCTACTGACTTAATATGTTATATTATGTTATAATGAAACTGAATTAAGCTAAATAACATACTTATGAGCAACTATGATGAAATTTGTACTCTAAATCCTAACAGTTTACTAAATAAGATGAGATTAAGGTGATTTTGACTTTAAACTGAACAAGGACTAGAATTTATGCTTTGAATGAGCTACTAGATACTAATGTGACAGTAAACAACCACAAACAATAACAAACATACACTGGAATCCATACTTATCAGCAAATCCAAATAACCCTTTGATTTCCACTTGTCACATGAATTTCAAAGTTTTTAATGAATCTGAATATAAAATAGATTCCAAACATTTAATTATCACATAAGAGGACCATTTGAGCATAAAACTTCAAGAACACAGGCAAGAAAAACAGAGTTGTCAAATATGCATTTCAACTGAGTTATTTTCAATTCTAGGCACAAGTGAATCTTAATAAACAAACTACTAGTATTAAGCTATGATATCACTAAACAACAACAGAAGAACATGGAAACTTAAGAATCTAAGCATGAAAAGTAGTGAAACAGTAAATTGCAAAAATTAAGAAAAAATGCTTACAAATGAGAATAGGAGGCATAGAACAAATGGACAATGTTACACCTATTAGCTTACCAATAAGCTCCTAATACCCATAGCATTCCAAATTCAACCTGCTTCACCATCTTCTTCATTTTCCCAAGATTTTTGATTTTTCAATGATTTTCTTTATTTTTTATGATTTTCTGAATTTAAAAGACTACACTTGTTTTAATGTATCTAAAAGCTAAATGAGCTTTGTCAGGAGCTTATATTGCTTATAGAGTCCATCAAACAACTACAAAACATGAAATTGAAAAGACTTGAAAATTAAAGAAAAATAAGCAAAACTTGAGATTGAAATAAAACTTGAAATTAAACTGAAAGTAGAGTTTCATTACACTAATTTAAAGAAGATTACATCATTAAAACATTAAAAGAAATTGAAATTTAAAGAAAGCTTTCTTAAAAACTATACTACGTGACCAAGGCTAGTCCAAGGTGCTTCTTCTCATGCCTCTCTTCCTTCTTTTATACTCTAATAATGTTCCACGTGTCCTCTGAGCGATCCCACCACTTTGTTTGGCCAATGGGAGTGTTTTGAGTGTATTGGTCATTTAACCATTTTGGCGGAAACGCAATTTGACTTGTGGCTGTGATATCTAGCTAGGGAGGGGTGGCATTAATTGTAGAGGGTTGAGTGATGATGGGGGGGGAGAATAAGGTGAAAAGGTGATGGAGTGTGACGGAGTTGAAGGCAAGTGGAAGAAGGCAGAGTGGAAGGGATAAACAGTGTAGGGCGGCATTTTCTGTTTTTGACTTTCTTTGACCAAGGGTCCAAAATGGGGAGGTCACTGGTTATAAGGCAGGGGTCAAAGGGTAAGTGGCAGGGTCAAAATTATTTTGACAAGGCTTGGATAAGTATTAATGACAAGGGCTTATTTTGTAATTCTGAAATTGTGAAGGACCAATACTGTAATTTTCCAAACTTGATACAAGGGCTAAAACTGACAAACTTCAATAGTACAAGGACCAGTTTTGACAATTTCAAATTTCCAGGGACCAAACTTGACATTTTATGAAAGTTAAGGGACCTTTTCTGCCATTTAACAAAAGATTTATTCAAGGACCATTTTTGACAAGTTACAATAATTCAGGGACCTTGAATAACATTTTTCTTTATTTAGATTTACCAGGGACTGTTTTTGACAATTTTTGAAACTTGGGGGACTAAAACTGCCAATTATGCAAACTTTATACGTTTTTCACCAGATTTTGATATTTTTGCATTTAAAACACATAAAACACTTATTTGTGATATTTTTATTATTTTGATGTATTTCTGAGTGTTTTCAGATGTTTTTGCAGTTTAAACAGTACAAAAATGATGAGTATTTAGACACTCATCAGGTATCCAAGTAGATACAATGTATCTATAAGATGCAATGCATCTAGTCCATGGTTCATGGATTAAAACTATGGGCCATGGATTAAAACCATGGGTCATGGATAATATCCATATATGACATAAGCATGATGTCATGCAATAGGTTATGGGTCAAGCTCCATGGGTATGGGTCATGGACTTTGGGTTGTACCCAACTACATTCAATGTATTTGGTCAATGGGTCAAATACTTAAGTTTCTACCCAATTGTATTACCCATTATAATACATACTAGTTATGTATATATTTTCCCAATATGTAAACGCTAGTTGTTGTACATATGTATTACTAAATCATAAAATCACCTATACTTGTTTTAGTGTTTTATGTGAAAACGTAAGTGTGTTAGAAAACTATTGGCTCAAACCATTTACGTATTTTATTTTATTTGTTTTGTTAAAATGATTTTACGTGTGTTATCGACAAAACATTAGAAGATCGTAAAATATAAATAAACGTTTTTAACGGCTTATTTGTATTAACAATCTCCCCTTTTTTGTTGATGATAAAACATAAAATTATTTTAAGGAAAAACTAAAATTCGTAAAAGTTTGAATTTGTAGTTTTTACTTTCTTCTCCCCCTTTTGTCGAAACAAAAAGAGCTTTGGAAAGAAACCAACACATTGTTTTAAGAAAAACATGTGAAAGAAGAAAAAAAAATAGAGAGCAAGTGACGGGAAGAGTTCTCGTCTTAACTCCCCCTTGACGAGTCCATCCCTTTGTGAGGGTGTCAAGTAAATAAAAAGTACTATGCTAATGCATTGCAACTATGTTTGCAAATGGTTTCGTCTTAGTGACTATAATGCTCCCCCTTGATGATTGCAACTTTGCAAAGGGACGTCATGATATGTAATCCTTATATTGCAAGTGATCTTGCAATGTAATGCTTTGACACAAAGCTCCCCCTAGCTTAGGGTGTCAAAGTCTTCACGTGTAAATTGAAAATCTACAAAACAAAGGCTAGAAGACAAGTATATAATGCATAATTTCCTGCAAATAAGACTTGAGTTAGTAGAAAACTAGTCTTCTGTTGCACGGATCCCGCAGTTCCCTCTTTGGAAGGATCCGTCTAGGCAAAACGTAGGGATCCGTCTATATGTAACTAAAATACAGAAAGTGTGATGTACCAAAAGGTATGTTGGCATCAAAATGAGATATGTATTAGACCAATAATCATATACTCAGAAATATAGAAAATATCATGTAATTTCATTTAATAAAACTAGAGATATGATATACATGACTCTAAAAACTAAGAAAATGAACGATACATGACTTTGAGTTACTAGACTATCTAAGTCACGCTTGATACTAGGAAACCACTAGAATCCTCTAGCTCAAGTTTGTTTAGGTTTAATCTCGTCGAAACATTCGAGGAGGTGATAAAACATGAAACGTTGATCTTCTCGTACTTCATGTATCAAACTTTCAACATGTTGCAATGGTAACACCTTTGTCATGGCTAGGTAGTGATGATGGAAGAAAGGAAATTGCTTGATGTGAAGGATCAAGTGAAGCGGGTTGAGGAGCCTCAAACAAGGGAGGGATTGGCGGAGTGTTGGGTTTTAGGTTCCAATGAAAGGAATTATTCTAAGTATGGAACCACGGCCAGCTTAAAGGAAACCAATTTACTAGAAGAAAGGAATCCACCGCTATGTTAAACCATGGCTAGTAGGTCTCATGTGTAACCATTAAGCACGTAATATAAGCACCGCTAGTTAGATATGTCGGTTTAATGGTTTTTATTAGATAAATATGGAAAGATATTTATCTTGTAGGTTACGATTGTATATTGTAAAAGGACCTTAGCCTATAAAAAGGTCCTAGGTTAGACTTAGATATAATGTGTTTTGATATATCTAAGGTCGATCCACTTCAAGGTTGTAAAACCCTAATACTATTCAGAGTATTCAGATAATATTGAGGTGTTTAGTGTTTAGTAGTATTATTCTTCTTAAGGTTAAACACTAAATTCCGCGTAGTGTTTAGCATTTTTGTTTAGTTTCAGCTTCTATATTAGATCGTTTGCTCAACTGGGATCAACAAGTGGTATCAGAGATTGTGATCTAGAAGCTGTGATCAAGAAGAAATCGTGTTTCTCAAATCTGTTCTAATTTTACCAAGTTAAAGATGTCTGATGAAACTCATATGGTTACCGTGATCAAAGGTGCCGCCCATGTATGAGTATCAAGTTTGGAGAATGCGAATGAGGCAATACATTTGCATGATTGATTATAACATCTGGGATGTAGTTGAGAAGGGTGATAAGTTACCAACTATGGGTCCTGATGGAAAAGCTGTTGGAATTGTAAGTGAAACGGATAAGGCCCAGAGGAAGTTGGAGATTAAAGCTCATAGTATTCTCAGTATAGGAATACCTAATGAGTATGCATTGGACTTTGAACAGTATGAGACTGCTAAGGATTTAATGGATGCCATTGAAACAATATTTGCTGGTAATGAAGCTACCAGAAAATCCAGGAAAAACATGCTCAAGCATCAGCTTGAAAACTTCACTGCACTCAGTGGAGAAAATCTTGATGGCACCTATAACAGACTGCAGAAGCTAATCAGTCATCTAAAATTGGTGGACTACAAAGTTGCTCAAGAAGATATAAATCTCAAGTTCATCAGAAGTTTGTCACCTGAATGGGCTATGCATACTGTTGTGTGGAGGAACAAATATGACTTTGAGAAGATGACTTTGGACAATCTCTAAAACAACTTAAAAGTTTATGAATCTGAAAAGAACATTGCTGGCTTATCCTCAACTTCACAGAACATTGCTTTTGTGTCTACAAATCATAAGAGTTCTCAAAAAGATTCCACTGCTGCTTATGGAGTTTCCACTGCTATTGCTAATGATACCACTGCTAGTGATAACATTAGTGATGGTGCTATCTGTGCGTTTTTGGCTGATCTCACATCTAGTGTTACAGTGCTAAATCAGGATTTGGATCAAATTGATCCCGATGATTTTGAAGAAATCAATCTTCAGTGGCAAATGGCTATGTTAACATTGCAAGCTAGGAAGTTCTTGAGGAGGACTGGTAGACAAGTAAAGTATGATGGTCAAAGAAGAGCTGGATTTGACAAAAGTAAGATGGAATGCTACAACTACAAGAAAAAGGGGCATTTTGCTAGGGAATGTAGAGCTCCTAAGAGGATTGGTGATAACTACAAGAAGACTACTGAAGAACCAAAGCCTTCTTTAGCATTGGTTGCTCATGATGGACTTGGTGATTATGACTAAAGCGATCAAATTGAAGAAGGTCCCTATGCTCCTTCCTTGCTAGTGAAGCTTCAAAAGAGCATAACTTTGCTCTTATAGCCTATGCTTCATCTTCTGGTTCAGATTCCGAGGTATCTAATGATTCAAAAATTTCTACTTGTTCTTTTAAATTGTGTCAAGATAACTTAGAATCTCTTAAAGCAATTAATGTGAGTCTGAGAAAATAGGTAGATAGACTTGCATTAGATAACTTAGGTTATAAATTAGGTCTTGAGAATGTAGAAGAGAAGCTTAAGTTTTGTATCAAATGTGAGTTTGAGTATGCAGATAAGATAAACATACTAGGTGGTGAAATTAACCTTAAAGATAGAGAAATTAAGGTGCTTAAACAAAAACTTGAAGAACGTAAAGTGTGAAACAGGAGGCCCTAGAAGAAAAAGAAAAACATATTGTTAGGGTTGCTAAAACACAATTTGCTTCTGATTTAGTGAATAATTCAATTCAAAAGAACTTAATGAAAAAGTGTTCTGGCATAGGATATGATGAGTGCTTATTCACTCATCATTTTTACCCATCTAAGACCACAAAAACGTCTAAAAACACGGAAATATGACCAATTATATCCTTGGAGTGTTTTTTTATGTGTTTCAGGTACAAAGGATCGAAAACAGGGCAAAAACGGACTGAAATGAGCTTGGATTGGATAACGTGCTTTGAAGACGAAACCGGAAGATGAATTTCTACATTTTCAGAGCCCGGGATACCATTTGGGAGTGAGCTTGGGGAATCAGATCAAAAACCTATCCCTAAATCCAAATTACCAATTTACCCTCTACCCAAACCCAAAATTACTATTTTACCCTTTTTCACAAAACTCCTAAAACATGTTTTAAACCCTTATTTTTATTTAACACCAATTATTTTTCAAAAACCAATTTTTATAAAAAGTTTTCAACAAAAAAGTTTTAAAATAAAATCACAAAATCTGTTTTAATTTTTTTTAAAAACAAAGTTTAAAACCTATTCACCCATTTAAAACCTTTAAACCATTTTTATTAACCATTTACCCTTTCTTCCCCATATTACCCAAAACAGAACATCCCAAACCCAGAACCAAATTGGCGCCCAAACCCTCCCAGCTCACCCACCTTGTCTTCTTCCCCACAGGTCCCTCTCAACCCTTGGTCCCCAGCTCACCTTACCCAACACAAGCACATGGGTATCTCAGTGCCATGTTGGCAATCCCAACTGACCCAATGGTGTTAAGAAGATCCACGGCCAAGATGTGTTTGAGTGGTGCCCAAGCCTAATGGATGGCTGAGATGATCTCAAAGAAACACAAGTGCTCCAAGACATCTCTTTTCTCTCAGAAAAGAAACACACTTCTGGATGAGAACCAAGACCTAGACTAGTATAAATAGTAGTTCTTGTAGCCTTCAAAGGCATTAGGATTTAGTAGGTTTTAGTTTTTAAAAATAGTTTTAGTCTTATTTCAGCATTGTAATTCTAATTTTCAGTTAATGCAAAAGTTACTTTTAGTTCATTTCAGTTTCAGTTTTACAAGTTAAGCTAAGATAAGCACTTATTCAAAAGTGCTTATCTTGTTGTAATACTCCCTTTTTATAAACTAAGCTAAGTATTAAGTAGTTTTGCAAAAGAAAAAAACATTAAGTTAGTTTTTTTCAAATCTGTTTTAAGTTTAACACCCATAAAGGGGTGTTTGGTTTAAGCTTATTTGAGGTCAAAACAGATTTCTACCCGCTTTGACTTTACAAGTCAAAGTGGTTTTAAGGTTTAAAAGAAGATTTGAAGGTAGTTTTATTGATTTAACAAGTTTAAGTTTAGTTTTGAAAAAAAGCTCATCCGTTTCTGTCTCATGCACACTTAAACAGAGCTGTAGTGCCTTTCAGTGCTTTTCCAGCTTATTTTTAGGTCAAAACTTTTTCCAAATCAATTTTCTTACATCCTAGCATACCCACCTCAATATGTATTTAGCTTATTTGCCCTTAGTTTAGCTTTAGGTTAGCTTAAAATTGCATTAAAAATCTGTCAAAACCCATTCTTTGCCAACTGTTTAAACCTCATGAGTCCCATAAGCATTTTTGTTGCTTTATTTTCAGCTTGTTAAAAGCTCTTACTAAAATCTTATTATTGTTTTTAGATCTCAGCCACATGAGTTTTACATAGGACAACTTATTTAGGTATTCCTAGGCCTCCTTAGTGCTTATTTTTAAGCCAAAACAGCTCCTAGTGGACTGTTTTGGGCTGCTGCAACAGCAACCTAGGCTCCCATTTGTTTTGGCTTATTTCAGATTTTAGTTAGCTTATTTAAGTTTTTTAGAAGCTTTCTAGATTAAGTAGAATAGATTATTTAGTTTCCACCTTATTTAGTTTTCTTTTATAGCTTATTGTACCACTAGTTGCTTATTTTTCCTTTGTTGTAAGGGTCCCTTAGATAACTTATCTCCCTCAAACTGCTTATCACCCTCATCCTTTAGCTTATCTCAGTTTGCTTCTGCTTATTTATGTATACAAGTGCTTATTTACATGTTCCTTGTGCTTATTCATGGTTTTCATTTAGCTTAAAACTGTTAAAAGGGTGTTTGTTTTTTGCTTCTGTCACCACTGTTGGAGATAAGCAGTCCTAAACTGCTTATTCCAAGGTTTTTAAACAAAGTGTTTTTACAAAAAGTTCTCCATTTTAGCTTATTAAAAAGTTGCAAAAAGAAAAAGTTAAAAAATTTTGCAAAAAGGTACCACAGGATTCGAACCTGGGACCTCTTGCTCAAACACCCAACTCAACACCTCATAACCAACTGCCCTAGGGACTTATTTCGTTAGAAGCTTGCACTATTAATCTTTTATATACAAAAACAGTTTTTTAGCTTACTAGCTTATTTAGCTTTTTAGTAGCTTATTTCCTAAAGTAGTGTACCATTTTTTTATTTTTCTTAAAACCAGTTTTATCCAAAGTATTTTTAGTGAAATTTTCAGATTTTTCCAAAATCATTTAGTATTTTTAATTATTAAATTAGATTAAATTAGTTTTTAAATCATAATAAATAATTTAAATGTCGAAAAAATACCCGGCTTTTTCCTAAAATTATTTTTAGTCGTTTAGAACGTAGGAAAATTAGTTTCACATCCCTAGGCCTTAAATTGCATCATTTTCACTTTTTGAGGCTCGGGATTAGCCCGGGTTTTCACGTTTTTGCATATTATCATTCTAGGACTTAGTGTAACTTAATTTTATTGTCCCGTATGCTTAGTAGTAGTTAGATTATCATTTACTTTGTTCCTGTAGCCTTAATTACTTTCCCTTTAGTTAATTTGTAGAAAACGTAATCAAAACCAAAACCCGTAACATCGGGCATTTTAATAACAAACCTCAAACGACATTCTCAATTCACACCTCGTTGAAAAACGACCCGGATATCCTTATCCGTAACTTATCGAATATTTGAAGGTTTTGCGTGTCGACCTTTTTCCTAAAGGGTTGGTTTGTAATTCTCTCGCGGATATTTGTATTTGATATTTCTTATATATACTATTTGAAACCATCAATTTTTGGCGCCGCTGCCGGGGAGGTTGTGTCGCGACAATATCGTTACGGTTTGACGATTAGTGACTCGAGATCCTTCCTTCGTGAAGTTATTGTTTTTATAAAAATCAAAAAAGTAAAAAATATTTTCCTTTTTCTTTGTATATATATATAAAAGATTAAAAATACAAAAAGATTTTCCCTTTTGTTTTAAATAAAATAGAAGACACAATCAATATAACATTCTCAACGGAGGTGTTATCATTATAAGTTCCCGAACTAAAGATCAAAAACTTGCCTTTGTGTCGCTTGTGGATTTATTTATTTCTATCGGACAAACAAACTGTGTGGTGGGTATAAGGACGGCCTGACATTAAATTGCGGGTGAAAAGAAGCGGGTTTTTAATAAGCTTCGCTGACCTACAAAGCTTCTCCTCCGCCGCTTGTGCGTTTGTCTTGTAGAGGTGATTTATTCACTTGGGATTATTGGTATAAGTTCACTGTGTTTTGCCTCGGTCTTGTTTTAATTGAAAGTGTTTTTGGAAGTGCATGCGCACTTGTTCTTCTAATTCTTCTACCCCTCTTCTTGAACTCGCCACAATTCCGCGAAGACGAAATAGACGCCCCCCGCCAATAGTCGAACCCGAGATTCGTACTAATCCCGACCCCATTCCCGAAATGGCGATACCCGAACCATGTCTGAGTTACTTCAAGCTCCCCGTAGACGGCTACGGTGATGCTATCGTCGTTCCACCAATTGACACCGAAAACTTTGAACTTAAGACTAATTTGATTCAATTGGTTTCATCTAAACCTTTTTGCGGTCTTGATAGGGATGAGCCCCATGCCCATATCCGTTGGTTTAATCAAGTGGCTTCCACTATTAACTTTCGGCGCGTCCCTCATGAGTCGATTAAGTTGATGTTATTCCCGTTTTCCCTCGAGGCAGCCCGATTTGGCTTGAGAAAGAACCCCTCGTTCAATCACGACATGGGAAGACTCTCTAAGAAATTTAACCAATTTTTTCCCTCCGTCGAAAACTACAATGTTATGAAATGAAATAACCAATTTCCGACAAAGATTCGAGAGTTTCGAAGCGGGATAGATTCAAAGAACTTCTACGAAAATGCCCACACCATGGCTTCTCCGACCTTCATCGATCGATTTCTATAATGCTTTAACCCCATCCGACCAAGATTCGCAACGCGGCCACGGTGGTAATATCTTGAGTCGTATGCCCAGGGATATTAGAACGATTATCGAGAACAAATCAAAGGTTCCAACCTCCATAAACAGAGCAGTTGTTGCTAAAGTCACTACCAATTCTTCTTCATCCGTTGTGGAGTCAAAATTGGAAGGACTTACCGACGCCATTCATAGCATGATAAAAGAGTTAAAGATTCAGAAAACGAAACCTTAAAGCCGCTAACCGAAACTTGTGTTATTTGCGGTGGTCCCCATCCGATTACAATTGTCAGCCACCGACGTGACGCAGAAATGCCACCGCAGCTGCTAATCACAATCACAATCCTAATCCGAATCAGGGATACCTTGCTAATCAAATGGGACCACCCGCTCAACCTAACAATCTAAATAGGTTCAATCAAAATCAAGTGAAAGGGCAAAATGTTCCATATCAAGCCCCGATGAACCAATATCCTCCAAGGGGTAATCTCAATCATGGTTATCAAGCTTCTAGTTACCAAACCCCAGTTGGCCCCTCTATTGAACTTTCCAACTACATTAAGTCTAATGAGGTTACAATTAGGGGTTTGCAAAGCCAAATCACTACTTTGAGAAATGATTTCCAAACTTCAATGTCAAAACAAGGTAATGAGTTAAAAAATGAATTGAACAAAACAAACAACAAAATTGATCAAAATCAATACAAAATTGAAAATATGTTCAATAGTATCATGTGTCAAATGAATCAAGCTTCAACTTCTAAAACCCTTCCGGCTAATACAATTCCTAACCCGAAGGGAGAGTTGAATGCTATTGCCACCCGAAGTGGTAAGTCATATGATGGACCCTCGATGCCTACACCCTCTCCGGTGAGGGAGGTAGCACAAGAAACCGAGGTGAAAAAGGACAAGGTGCATTCTACAAGCCCACAAAGTACCGCACACATCCAACCTCCGGTAGTCCACATCCCCATTCCGGAGCCCGATGTTCCGAAGATTAAGCCTTCAATTCCTTATCCTTCAAGGCTTAATGATCAAAAGGCCCGCGACAAAACTAATCAACAAATGGAAAAGCTTATCCAAATCTTTCAAGATACGCACTTCGAGATTAGTTTCGGGAGGCTCTCTTCTAATGCCCAAGTTTGGTCCTACGATCAAAAGCTTGTTGAGCAACAAAGAAAAATTTCCGAGTTGGCTAAAACTTCCTTGAACGAGAATTGTTCGGCGGTTATCCTTAAAACACTTCCCGAAAAGTTAGGAGACCCCGGAAAGTTCCTCATCCCGTGTGATTTTCAAGGATTAGTTCAATGCTCCGCTTTGGCCGATCTTGGCGCGAGCATTAACTTGATGCCACACTCCGTGTGGAAAAAGCTTTCGTTACCCCCACTCACACCTACATGTATGATCCTCGAGCTTGCCGACCGAACGAATTCTCATCCGTTAGGCATAGCCGAGGATGTTTGTGTGAAAGTAGGGAAATTTCATTTCCCCGCCGACTTTGTTGTCGTCGATTTCGATGCCGATCCCCGAGTGCCCCTCATCCTTGGGAGGTGCTTCTAAAAACGGGTCGCATTGATCGATGTTGACGAAGGGGAAATCACTTTGAGGGTAAACAAAGAAGCCGTAACTTTCAATGTTAACCAAGATTTGAAATCTATGCCTACCATTTGTGGTATTGATAAAGTTGAAAGCCGTGAAACCAAGGTGACAAAGGACCCGGTGCTTCCTACTAATAACGGAAGTACCGAAACGTCCAACCTACGGTTATCCAAAATTCTTCATCTAGGATTGATCAAAGTCTTCACGATTTACTTCAAGAGATCTTCGAAAACGTGTTAAAACGATTACCAAGAAACCGGAGACCATAACGGAAGTGGTGGAAATTGCTAGCTCTAAGAGCAAACCACTTGTCCCACCTCCGTATTCGGTTAATCGAATCGATCTTGTTGAACCTTCTTCGAGTGGCAATCCCACCCGTACTTCCGACCTCATTATTTCCGACTCTTCCCCTTCCCTCACTCCGCTTGAGGGAAGTAACTTGAATTTGGAAGAGATCGAAGCTTATTATTTTTCAGAATTGATGATGATGAATCACCCGGAGACCGTGTCGTCTTGAACAATTACTTAGTGAAAATGAAGACCGTTGTCTTCTCCCTCCGAAGAAATTGAAATTAAAAAAGTTGAGCTTTTGACCAAAAATCCTTCGAAGCCCGAGCCCGAGGATTCAACTATTGATTTACTTCTCGAGGAGTTCGCCGATGAACTCGCTCGCCTTGGTCCCCTCCCACCGGGAATTGACAATGAAGTCTTTGACTTTGAAGCCGACTTACGTGAACTTGAGTATTTGGTGTATGGAGATCCGTCACTTGATCCTTAAATTGATAAGGAGTTCTCCGATAAACTTGCTCTCACGGACTCGATTCCATCTAAGAATGAAAATTTGAAAGATGATCCTTTGGAAAATTTTGATGATCCATTCTTTCCCAAGAAAGAGAAGAACTTGAAAGTTTCAATTGATGAACTTGTTGATCAAGATGTTCTTCATTCTTTTAACCGAGAGGACTCCTTCTTGAGGATTTACCGTGGTTGACACATTTGATTCATGCCTCTCTGAGGATAAAGTATTCAAACCCGGTATAATACCTTCCAAGGAAGTTCACTCTAAGAGAACTCAAATGTTTCAAACTCTTCGACCTAACCATGAACTCCTCTTCTCTATGAAGTTATTTGTGACTAAGAGTGTGCTTCTTGATGATCCATCATTCCCTCGTCTTCCCGCTAAACCGCCGGATGATGGATTCATCTTTGGTTTTGAACCCGATACCTATACTTTGATCTCTAAGGCGGTGGGCAAAGATTTTGAACACTATGTTCTCATGCTTAAAATTTTGATACCAGGAATTCTTAGCGAATTTGATCACATGTGTACCTTCTAGTACCCTAGCACCCCCGTTTTGACCAAAATTTTTAAAATTTTATCGCTTTAAGTCTAGTATTTACATTTACAAGAAGTGCTTTGCACATAAATAAAGCGTTAATGCTTCGGTATTAATGGTAGTTTAGTCTTGATTCGGCTAGAACAAGGGGAATCCCAACTCTGCTAGAGTGTTGATCTAGTCTCTCTTAACATTTAGTCTAAGGTTTTATACTGCAAATGAAAAATGTTAAGCGTGGAGTAGTTGGTTCTCTTTAGAGCTTATATAAGTAATCTATGGCTTTTTCTCCCTGAAGCTAACTAATTGGACTTAAATACGTGCTCGTTGTCAAACTTTTGAACATTCAAATCGTCTTGTTACAATAAAAAGTTTTAAGCAAAATTGATTTAGAGTCCGAGTTCAACTTTTTATTTAAATTTTCGAGAAAGCATACTTTTAAATCTTAATGTTGCAAAATGAAAGTATCGAAAGTGCTTGAATGATGCAAAAGTTGCAAGTTTAAAGTTCAAAGTCAAAGTCAAAAAGTGAAAAGAGAAAAAAGAGTGATGAAAAAGTTGAAAATGAAAACGAAGAAAATATGAGTTGCGTGAATAAAAGCACTAAGTTGCTTATGAATAAATGTGCGAAACTTGCTTTTCCTTAAATTTAAATCGAAAGTTGAACTAGTATTCGTCAAAGTTGTCTAAAAGTTTGACGGTGATTTGGAAATCCTCGATTTCAAAGATCCCGAAAGCTCCGATACTATTCTCGAGGGTGAAAACCTAGCCTCCTTAAAAGGACAAGCTGAGAAGAAAGTCGCTACATGGAGTGATCTCACCTTTGAGTCTTGAATTTCTAAATCATCGTCGGTTGTAATCCATTTAGGTTTAGTTTTAAATTAACGGTAGCTTCATAAATCTTTGGAATCGAATTCCCGCTAATTCCAAGACTATTCTCTCTGTGAGGTGTCAAAATCCCAGTCACTTAAAACTTATGTTTTGGGATGTGCCGAGAAGAAAGCCGCTACATGGAAGAGGCTCTTTCGATCCTTAGACTTTCATCGCTCGGTGGTTAGTACTTTGGTTAAGTAGATAACAACCATAACAAATGTCGATTTCAATGGTCAAACTTTTGAAAATAAGCACACACACTTAAATTTTATGAATTGTGGGAGTAAAAAGTTAAGTCTCGACTTACATAGATTATTGATATAAGTAGTGTTAGCATTTTACAAAAACGTTTGCACAATAAGTTTAAGCTTGGTTTGAGAGTATAAAAAAAAGAGGATGACGATTACAATTCCCCAGAGACACCCATTTTGCGTGAATCCCGTTCCGTGATGCCATGTTTTGATGATCAAGCATTTTATTTATTATCGTTCAAGTTTTAAATTTCTAGTGGAATAAAAGTCAAACGGGGTATTCTTCGTATTTTTGATCCTTTCATTACTTCATAAGATCGGATTGCTAGGGACTAGCAATTGATAGTGTGGGGGATTTGATGAGTGCTTATTCACTCATCATTTTTTCCCATCTAAGACCACAAAAACGTCTAAAAACACGGAAATATGACCAATTATGCTACAGATATCCTTGGAGTGTGTTTTTATGTGTTTCATGTACAAAGGATCGAAAACAGGGCAAAACGGACGAAATGAGCTTGGATTGATAACGGTTGAAGACGAAACCGGAAGATGAATTTCTACATTTTCAGAGCCCGGGATACCATTTGGGAGTGAGCTTGGGGAATCAGATCAAAAACCTATCCCTAAATCCAAATTACCAATTTACCCTCTACCCGAACCCAAAATTACTATTTTACCCTTTTTCACAAAACTCCTAAAACACTATTTGTTTCTAAACCCTTATTTTTATTTAAAACCAATTATTTTTCAAAAACCAATTTTTATAAAAAGTTTTCTTTCAACAAAAAAAAAAAAAAAAAGTTTTAAAATAAAATCACAAAATCTGTTTTAATTTTTTTTAAAAACAAAGTTTAAAACCTATTCACCCATTTAAAACCTTTAAACCATTTTTATTAACCATTCTTCCCCATATTACCCAAAACAGAACATCCCAAACCCAGAACCAAATTGGCGCCCAAACCCTCCCAGCTCACCCACCTTGTCTTCTTCCCCACAGGTCCCTCTCAACCCTTGGTCCCCAGCTCACCTTACCCAACACAAGCACATGGGTATCTCAGTGCCATGTTGGCAATCCCAACTGACCCAATGGTGTTAAGAAGATCCACGGCCAAGATGTGTTTGAGTGGTGCCTGCCCTAATGGATGGTGAGATGATCTCAAAGAAACACAAGTGTCTCAAGACATCTCTTTTCTCTCAGTAAAGAAACACACTTCTGGATGAGAACCAAGACCTAGACTAGTATAAATAGTAGTACTTGTAGCCTCAAAGGCATTATGATTTAGTAGGTTTTAGTTTTTAAAAATAGTTTTAGTCTTATTTCAGCATTGTAATTCTAATTTTCAGTAATGCAAAGTTACTTTTAGTTCATTTCAGTCAGTTTACAAGTTGTTAAGATAAGCACTTATTCAAAAGTGCTTATCTTGTTGTAATACTCCCTTTTTATAAACTAAGCTAAGTATTAAGTAGTTTTGCAAAGAAAAAACATTAAGTTAGTTTTTTCAAATCGTTTTAAGTTTAACACCCATAAAGGGTGTTTGGTTTAAGCTTATTTGAGGTCAAAATTTCTACCTTTGACTTTACAAGTCAAAGTGGTTTTAAGGTTTAAAAGAAGATTTGAAGGTAGTTTTATTGATTTAACAAGTTTAAGTTTAGTTTTGAAAAAAAAAAAAGCTCATCTGTTCTCTGTTCTCGCACAACTTAAACAAAGAGCTGAGCTGTTTCAGTGCTTTTTCCAGCTTATTTTTAGGTCAAAACTTTTTCCAAATCAATTTTCTTACATCCTAGCATACCCACCTCAATATGTATTTAGCTTATTTGCCCTTAGTTTAGCTTTAGGTTAGCTTAAAATTGCATTAAAAATCTGTCAAAACCCATTCTTTGCCAACTGTTTCAGCAGCCTCATGAGTCCCATAAGCATTTTTGTTGCTTTATTTTCAGCTTGTTAAAAGCTCTTACTAAAATCTTATTATTGTTTTTAAATCTCAGCCACATGAGTTTTACATAGGACAACTTATTTAGGTATTCCTAGGCCTCCTTAGTGCTTATTTTTAAGCCAAAACAGCTCCTAGTGGACTGTTTTGGGCTGCTGCAACAGCAACCTAGGCTCCCATTTGTTTTGGCTTATTTCAGATTTTAGTTAGCTTATTTAAGTTTTTTAGAAGCTTTCTAGATTAAGTAGAATAGATTATTTAGTTTCCACCTTATTTTTTTTTTTATAGCTTATTGTACCACTAGTTGCTTATTTTTCCTTTGTATGCATAAGGGTCCCTTAGATAACTTATCTCCCTCAAACTGCTTATCACCCTCATCCTTTAGCTTATCTCAGTTTGCTTCTGCTTATTTCTGTATACAAGTGCTTATTTACATGTTCCTTGTGCTTATTCATGGTTTTCATTTAGCTTAAAACTGTTAAAAGGGTGTTTGTTTTTTGCTTCTGTCACCACTGTTGGAGATAAGCAGTCCTAAACTGCTTATTCCAAGGTTTTTAAACAAAGTGTTTTTACAAAAAGTTCTCCATTTTAGCTTATTAAAAAGTTGCAAAAAGAAAAAGTTAAAAAAAAATAATTTTTGCAAAAAGGTACCACAGGATTCGAACCTGGGACCTCTTGCTCAAACACCCAACTCAACACCTCATAACCAACTGCCCTAGGGACTTATTTCGTTAGAAGCTTGCACTATTAATCTTTTATATACAAAAACAGTTTTTTAGCTTACTAGCTTATTTAGCTTTTTAGTAGCTTATTTCCTAAAGTAGTGTACCATTTTTTTATTTTTCTTAAAACCAGTTTTATCCAAAGTATTTTTAGTGAAATTTTCAGATTTTTCCAAAATCATTTAGTATTTTTAATTATTAAATTAGATTAAATTAGTTTTTAAATCATAATAAATAATTTAAAAGTCGAAAAATACCCGGCTTTTTCCTAAAATTATTTTTAGTCGTTTAGAACGTAGGAAAATTAGTTTCACATCCCTAGGCCTTAAATTGCATCATTTTCACTTTTTGAGGCTCGGGATTAGCCCGGGTTTTCACGTTTTTGCATATTATCATTCTAGGACTTAGTGTAACTTAATTTTACTGTCCCGTATGCTTAGTAGTAGTTAGATTATCATTTACTTTGTTCCCAGAGCTAATTACTTTCCCTTTAGTTAATTTAGAAAACGTAATCAAAAACCAAAACCCGTAACATCGAAAAGCATTTTAACAAACCTCAAACGGAATTCTCAATTCACACCTCGTTGGGAAACGAACCGGATATCCTTATCCGGTATCACTTATCGAATATTTGAGGGTTTTGCGTGTCGACCTTTTTCCTAAAGGGTTGGTTTGTAATTCTCTCGGGTATTTGTATTTGATATTTCTTATATATACTATTTGAAACCATCAGGATATAATGATGTGCCACCACCCAATCTTATGAAACATGCACCACCTGGTACTGAATTGTCATTTAGCAGTGAATTTAGTTTCAATAAACCTGTAGGTGAGAATTGTAAGTCTGAATCACCTAAGGTATTATCTGATAGGTCATCTGATTGTCCAATCATTGAAGATTGGGTGTCAGATAGTGAGGAAGAAAATACTGAGTCAACACAGTCTGATAAGTTAGAAAATCTTAAAAATATTAACTCAAAACAAGCTAATTTTGGTATGCCTAGATTTGGAGCTTAAATTTCTAGGAAAGTTGTTGAAATCAATGAGGTACCTAGGGATCAGATGAAAAGATACATACCTTGGGGCAATCAGAGAAACTTCAATGGCCTAATTTCAAACAGACTAGGAAGTGAGTTTCTATGTGTTAAGAAAGCTTGTTTTAAATGTGGTAGTTTTGAGCATCTTCAGAGAAACTGTTATAAAAATCAACCATAGGTCTGGAATCATTGGAGGAGGGTGAATCATAAAAACTTTTCAAATAACACCATCCATCATCCTAAAAGAAACATGGTTCCAAGTGCAGTGCTAATGAGGAATGGAACATCAAAATCAATAATCACTGCTACACCCAAATGGGTTCCAACCACTGCTAAGCAAAATGCAAACACTGCTAAGCAAAATGTTTCCACTGCTAAACAGAATATCACCACTGAAGCAAAAGAAGTTTTAATTGTACCAAAGGTGATAACTGACACAGTGATTGGAAGCCATTTCTATGCTGTAAAGGCCTCAACTAGCTGGCAATGAAAACCTAAGACCAAGGTTTTGAACCATGCCAGTAGTGCATCAATAGACCTGAAGAAGTTTGACTATGTTGATGCACAGGGCAGAACCAAGTCAGTACTGGCTTGGGTCCACAAAAGAAACTAATTATTTCACTTTCATGTGCAGGGCAATCTACAGGATGAGTTACAAGATAAAGGTAACCTAAGAGAAAAGGGAAAGTATTTCTTATATCCTAGGTTTGTACAATTGATTGTGGATAGTCAGATCACTAAACCCATTCCACATCAAAGGGAGTATAAGGTACTTCATATGTTACCTAAGGTTTTTGCACACATGAGGAAACAAAACCCAAACTTCTCAAGAACTCTTACACCCTTATTCCCACATATGCTTAACTTGCATGATATTCCTGAGAATGAAGGGGTACCTGATTCACAACCTACCCAAACCACTGATGCTTAAACCACTACTACCACCTCTGGACCTACTGCTATCACACCTGAACCCACTGCTGATCCCTTAACTTCAACTTCTGAACCACATAGGATTTTGTTTACTCGGAGGAGAAGGAAGGGCCCTAAGCTACCTCAGGCTGGTGTTAGTGGTGTTGTTAATGAGGCTGTCACAAGAGGTGAAGGTGACATGAGTGGAAGGGCTTTCACTACTGATTCAGGCCTCGGTGCTGAACAGGTCAGTGAAAACATAAGTAAGACCCAACCACTGGCAACTCCTAATGTGGAGAGTTCTCTTGAACTCAACATAGGTGGAGGAATCCCTAGCCAACTGGCTAAATCAGGGTGCATGGATGATCAGGCTAGGTTTGATGCCATGTTTTCTACACCCATTGATTCACCTCTCGGAGTAGGTTACACAGCTCGAAGTGATGAGGGTAGTTTGGGACAAAATATTGAATTAACGGGTACTGATAATGTACAAAATGACTTTTCCAAGGATCCACCTCTTGGACCAGGTTGGATATTATTGAACAATTGAATGAATTGACGGCTAAATATACCAAAATGGAGAATACAATCACTGGTCTTCAGGATCTTGCAATGTTTCAGGGTCGCCAGATCAGAAGATTGAAGCACATGGTATCTGTCTTGGAAAGAATAAGGAGGCCAGGGATTGCTGCTTATAGGAGAGTCAAGAGGATACATAAGAAGGCTAGCTCCTCAATAGATCAAAGTTTGGAGGATGCATCCAAACAGGGGAGGAGTAAGGATTCAGGGGAGGATGTGCATTTGGATGATGGTTTGGATTTGGATAGTGGAAATACTGATGGTGATTATATGGTGACTGATAAGGATGGAAATGAAGTAGTGCTTGAAACTTTGAAGGCTGTAGTAGAAGACAAAGAGAAAGAAGTGCTGTAGGCAACAACCACTGCTAGTGTTGCTGAATTCCCTGCTAGTACAATTGAAACCACTACTGCAACCTCTGAGGTAATTTTCACAACTGTTACACCTATAGCTATTACAACCACTGCTACTATAGTCACAACCACTGTCACACCACCACCCATGTCTAAAGAAGTTGAAAAGGAGGCTGCTGGTACCCTGATTAACTTAAGTAAAACCTCATCAAATCCTGAACCTACTATTGCACCTCTTCCCATTTTTCTTAAACCTACTGGACCTAAACCCTTGGCTAAGAGTTTAAAAATTGGTGAGCTCAAAGACTAAAGTGGTTCTACTAGATATTAGAAAGGGGAAAGGTATTGTTGAGCCAGTTATGAAGTTTAAGAATAGGCAAGAGCAAATTGCTCATGATGAAGAGCTTTCTAAGAGATTGCAAGCTGAAGAAGTGGAAGCTGCAGAGAAGCAAAAACAAGAAGAAGAGGAAGCTACTCAAAGATTGATTGAAGAGTGGAATTTGGAACAACCTTTCCTTCAAGCCTCTGAAATGATAAGGATAGAATACACTACTCTTGAATGGGCACAACTAGATGTTGCTACAAGGTCTAAAGTTTTGGCTGAGAAGGCAAGAAAGATAAGACAGGAGAAAAATCAAGCTAAAAGGAAGAAACCTCCTACTAAGACTGAAATGAGAAATCTAATGATGAAGGTTATCAGACACATGGACATGCACATTGGTGTTAATTTGAGAAACTGCATATGAGAGTTGAAGAGATTTATAAAGGTTGTAAAAGAAGATGTGATGACTTCATCCCTATGAATTCTGAGAAAGAAGCTGAGTGGATACATATAAAAAGAGAAAAGCGTTGTTCAGGAGGAATCTAGTTCAAAGAAACAGAAAGTGGATGAAGAGATGGAGAAAGAAGAAAGACTGAATCAGTATCTTCTAGAGTGTGATCAACCAGAACCTATCAATCCTACTCCAGTAAGAGCAATTCATCCTATTGAAGATTGGCAGATAATTACAACTAATGATAGGGAGATGATTGAAATTGCAAGAGCTGATGGTTGGAAGAGCACATACTTCAATTTTGGATGTTTGTTGTTTTGCATGAATAAAGTTGATCTTGAACAACTATGGAAGGTAATGGAGTTTAGGTATTGAAAGTTTGGGCCAACTGGAGTATTAGCAAAATTTGTGTGGACTTCTATAAAGAAGTTGTGCCAACCCAATCCAGATGATGAATTTTGGGAAGACTGTGAGGTGGTTGAGTGGATGCTGTATCAACCTTGTAGAGTACATGCTGTACAGACTACAAAAGAGAAGTTCTTCATGTTTATAGATAAAGACTATCCACTGAGCAAGAATGTAGCCAGGAAAATGTTGGAAGCCAAACTTGCTCCACAGGGGACAAAGCCTACCAATCCTATGACTGATCAATTGTTTCTGAGGATTGAGAAAATTGCAGATCTACAAGGTCCTTTAGAAATAAAGGCCAAGCCTCAAGGAAGATTGAAAAGGAAGGCTGACAGATCAAAAGCTGTTGATTACACTTCCGAGTCAGAGACTGAAGAGGACATTGAAGTACACAAGAAAAGATTGCTGGTTCTTACAAAATTGTCTTCATTAAAGGAGCCAGAGGTTAGTTGTACATCACCTCTTACAGGTCATCATCAAATTATCTCATATACTTTTGAGTTTAATGATAGTGGAGGATGTTGGAAATTTGAGAGAACCAATGGTGAGAGTTATGGTTTTGTTAAGTTTTCACAAATGCTTTACTACATGGAAAGAGATGATTTGATGACCATATGGAAGTTATACAAGAACAGATTTAGAGATGTGGAACTAGATGATTATCATGAGAGGATTGTGTATTATAATTTGAAGATCATATTTGAACCCACTCATGATGAACCAGAATGGAAAGGACTCTTCAATGTCAATGTTACAAGTTGGTATTTATATCAGTCTTGTAAAGTTCATGTATTAACTGTTTCTGGAAATGTTATTCATATGTGTGTTGAAAGTGATTATCAGAATTGAATAATCATCCAGAAGTTATTACTCAGATGTTACAGCCTCGTGGATTAAAGCTGCAGAAACCTTTTGATTATCAAGCTTACAGGTTGCTGAGGAAGTTTGAGAAGTTACTACATCCTGATAAGTGTTTGGATACATCCTCCAAGTAAAGAGTGTATGGGTTTTAAAAGAAAGTTGATGATTTTGGTTGTAAATATCAAGTTTAGGGGAGGATTGTTGGGTTTTAGGTTCCTATGAAAGGAATTATTCTAAGTATGGAACCACGGCCAGCTTAAAGGAAACCACAGCTAGAAGAAAGGAATCCACTGCTATGTTAAACCACGGCTAGTAGTCTCATGTAACCACTGCTAATGTAATATAAGCATTGATAGTTAGATATGTCGGTTTAATGTTTTTTATTAGATAAATATGGAAAAGATATTTATCTTGTAGGTTACGTATTGTATATTGTAAAGGACTCCTTAGCCTATAAAAGGAGGTCCTAGGTTAGACTTAGATATACGTGTTTTGATATATCTAAAGTCGATACACTTCAAGGTTGTAAAACCCTAATACTATTCAGAGTATTCGGATTAATAATATTGAGGTGTTTAGTGTTTATTATTGTTATTCTTCTTAAGGTTAAACACTAAATTCCGCGTAGTGTTTAACAGTTTGTTTAAGTTTAAGTCAGCTTCTATATTAGATCGTTTGCTCAACTGGGATCAACACGGAGGCGCATTCAAAGATGGCTCGACCAAGAATGATGGTGTCAACTTTCATGTGGTCGGGTGGTTGACGGAGAGAAGGAAGCTGGAGCTAATGTTGACTCGACACCTTGATTTTGTTCCATTATTCCTCCTAATGAGGAGAATGTTGCCGGTGGTGGAGGATGAGATGGCCTAGGAGGCAAGTCCTCTATATTGTAGAGGTGTAGTGATGAAAGTGGAGTGGTGAATGATAGGGCTTTAGGCACCAATGGTGATGGTTTAGTGGAAATAGGATTGTTTGGTTTCAGAGGTATGGTGGTGTTTGGCATTGGTAGTTTTGTGAGAACTATCCTTTTAGGTATTGGTTTGATTGGTTGAGTTGGTGGAGGAGAAATCCTAGCATTTGTGGATTTAACCAGAGATGATTCGGTTGAAGATATTTCGTGTATAACCCGAGCAATTTTCTTGGGTGGTCCTTTGGTGGATGAGTTACCACTTGGAGCTTTCCTCATGATGAGATGATTCAAAGAGATTTGTAAAGGTTTCTAAGTGCTAAAAATGAAGATGAAGATGATGACTTTAGGAGTCCTAACAATGTGGTTTATAAAGCAAGGGATTTGGCAAGTGCATTCAAGACTTAAGCCACTAAAATTCCTTGGAATGTGATGATTAGCATGCACAAGAGTCAACTTCAGAATTGTACTGATCTAGGAACTTAATTAAGATGAGATGGAGTGTTCAAGTTAGCAAGATGAGCTTGAAATGATTGTTTTAGCTAGAGTTGACATGAATCTGTCATACGGATCCCACAATTCCCTCCAATTAGGGATCCGTATAGGCTAATCCTAGGGATCCGTCTCTCAGCAGCTAGGAAAAGATAACAATGATGTTTGTAAGGTCTAATGCCTATACCTTCTTGAGTGTTTCAGTCCATCTAAGTGTCTTAAATGAAAGGGTACTTAAATGCTTAAGGGCAATGAGTGATGTAGCTAATGATTCCCTTTTATGGAAGAAATTGGAACTTTTATGAGTACCAATGAGTGACCAAAGATGACACTAAAGATTTGAGAGTGTCAAATGGAGCTAAATGATCCTAGAGATCAGATAGTAACTTAAGGTAATCTTTTGGAGGATATCCTTAAAGCATTAAGATGGAAAAGCTAGAGTTTGATCCATTTTGACCTATTTGAGGTAAGGAAGAGTACAATCAATTTGCTAAAATTGAAATATTTCTAAATCTAGATGTATTAACATGTGAGGGATCATGTGTAAGTATAAGAGCAGAAGAGTAATAAATTTTGATGAAAGGATAGATCTACAAGCATTTTGATAGTGATCTAAGTGGGTTATGCGTGAGTATGAAACTTTTACTCAGCTTGATAAGGACTTAATTTGTCCTAAGACACTATGTTTAGCTTAGTGTGAAGTGATCTAAAGACATGTTTTGAAATATAATGATTGTAATTGCATTTTTGTTTGCCGGATCCCACGGTTCCCTTAGAGTAGGGATCCGTCAAGCACAAACTTGGGGATCCGTCTTCCTGCTAAACAGAACCTTTACAAAGGTATGCAAGGGTTGCACAAGGCATTATATTTCAAGTTTAGTGTTTCCTACGAAGTTCTAACACTAATATAGTAGAGATATCAAATGTTAAATGTTTTATTTCATGAAAGAAATTGCATTACATTGATAAAGCATGAATACTAAGGATTGACCCTATTTTGAAAGAAAAACTAAGTTCCTTGAGCATTTTTGTTAGATGGATCATCAAATTGTTGATGAGTGTTCGCCGATTCAGGGATGAAGAAAGTCTTCATGAGAGATGTGTTTAGAGGTTCCATCATCTTGTTCACAAGTACGTACAACGGACTTTGAAATTGAGGGTGGAAGTACATGATGTGATGATAAAGGCGTGTCAAGAACATTCCATAAGGGATTAGTTTGTTCTTGGAGCCTTGAAGATTTACAATTTGCCTTGCGAAGAAATAGGCGAGATTGTATGGTTGTTGTGTTAGCAAACAATACATTATGTGAGCACAACAAGCGGGAAGGATTTCTCGATTTCCCTAAGACTCCAAACATTTTCACGTAGGATGAGTGCAAGAGCCTTGTACTCTTCTCGGATATCCCGTATATAGATAATGTTTGGATCGGAGTAATAGGGTCGAGGTTTGCATATCGTGCGAGTCAAGTCTTGCGGGGAAGGTATGTATGAACAATATGGACTATTTTCTTCACGAAAGTTGAAGAGAGAATCAAAAGACCAATCTTCAATGAAGGCAGATTGTCCATGATTTGGAATTCGGAGGATGTGAGCAAATTGCCCAAGGGTTAAAACAAACTTTTGGTTTTTGATCCAAAACCAAAGAGATAGAGAGCGATCCTCGTTACGAACGAGTTCAACTTGATGAAAGAATTCCAATACAAACCTTGGACATATTTTCTCATTAATTTCGAGAACACATTCCAGTCCTATGGTTCGGAAGGAGGTATTGATACTTTTTTCATATTGTAGAGGAGTGACGACAATACGTCCTTCATGGAAGTGACTGGTGTCGAGATTATTAAACCCACGGACATGATTGCCAGGTGTGTTGGGCTGAAGAGAGATGTTAGGGGTGTAGACGCAAGTGAATGAAAAATCGAACTCATACTCATGCGACATAGCAAGACCTATAGAAAAGACGAGTTAATAGGATGTAACGTATTATGGGCAAAACAATGATTACCTAACATTTTTACAAGATGTTTATTAACAATCATAATTAACTCACTTAATGTTTGCCATTCTAGTGGAACATTTATTTTAGGAAGAAAACGATTTTAATATTGCATGAAAAAAAAACGGTTATCCAGAAGGACGGTTCTCACAGTTCCCTTCCATGAGGGATCCGGCTAGTATACCTACAGGGATCCGTGGATCTGTAGTGACAGAAAAGAAAGTTTTGACGAAAATAGATCTTTGTATCTTATATGTTTATACAAAGGTATGTAATTTAGCCAATGTTTACTTTATCATGCATTGTCAGTTTCTAATGTATCTTAAGACCCCCAAGAAAATATGAAAGATAAAAGTTAAACGAAAGGACAAACATATTTGAGAAATAAGCTAGATAAACTAGAACATTAGTAATATTTCATTTCAATGCTAAGAATGATACAAAGGATTGGGTATATAACACCAATGTAGATTAACAACACAAAGTATATGTCTCCATACGAGAACTTCATCATGGGAAACATGAGAGTGATGAGTGTTAGCGCGATGAGTACGAGGGCGACGTAAACCATGTTGATGAAGAACCTTCTTGGTTTTGGTTTGAGATGAGATGAGATGAGGAGGAAGATGAAGTTTTGAATGAGAGGTAATTTTTGAAAGTGGAAGATTTGAAAAAGTGAGGATTTGGTGGAGTGGACGTCGGAGGGAGTTTTATGAGGAAGGAGGAATTTTTTAGATTTGTGTTATATTTTATTATTAGAAAGATATGATTTATGGATTAAATGAAATAAAACACATATTTTACAAACCTCGATTTTTAGACGAAAGAGCAACACGTATGCGAGAAAAGTTTCCTAACGAGGCTATGTGTAATATATGAATATGCACAAAAGATAATCATATAAATTCCTATATAAGCATACTTATTTATTAAGCTAATGTTATTTAGAGATAAGTAGAAAATCATACCTCTAAAGCACTTAGGAATGTCTTTACAAATGACACAACAAATGTCAGAAGACAATTCTGGTTCCTTCGTGTTTAAGATACCTTCTTAGGGAAGGTAGTCTTGTTACCAAGCAATTCCTATGGCTTGGTAGGTATGAGCTTTAACTAAGCAACATGAAAAAGAAGGTTAATGCAATTGAATAAATAGAAAAAAAATGTTGTCATCTAATCAACATCCAAACAAGGTGTTTTAAAAATATGGTGTTTGTATTTATAAAAGACCTTCTTTGTAGTTTTCAATTAAACACGGATCGTATTAAGTTTTTAAAGTACAATATACTTGAGGAAACTTGGTAACGAAGCTCTGATGCCAATTGTGGAAAACTAGAAGGGAGGGTTGAATAGTTTTACCGATTAAAACTTGGTTTTAAACTATTTAGATCGACTTATGTCAATCTATTAAACATGTGTGTTGGATGTTGATAGACAAGCATATATAAGTATGTAATGAAAAGATAAGGAGTAAGAAACACAAAACCACAAGGCGAGTATTTATAGTGGTTCGGCTACAAGGATACATTCCTTGCCCTACTCCACTCCTCGAGTCTCCTACTCGAGAGTTCATAAACACTACACGACACCAACTCCTTATGGCGGAGAAGCCTTCACAACGTTGCCTACTCTTTATCCGGTACAGGGCTAGATCCCGGGTTCTTCCACGAGGTAGAACCAAACCTATCACAACATCGCCTACCCTTTATCCGGTACTAGGCTAGATACCGAGTTCCATTACAATGGAGGAACTACTACCCAAACACTACAAAACACCTAACCCCAAAGGAGATCTACTCCTTTTAACAACATCAACAAGGATATCAATATCCTTTGACTCAATACTAATCTATCTTGTACATCGAATCACACCATATCGAATGTACACCTTAGGCGCCTTTCACTAATGCCTTTGACTCGATCTTCAAGGCACCTTTCACTAATGCCTTTGACTCGATCTTCAAGGTACCTTTCACTAATGCCTTTAGCCTTGACTTCTAAGCACCCTTCACCAGTGCTTTCAATACGGACGATCGACTCCCTTCACTAATGTCTTCATCTTGACTCTTTTAGACATCTTTCACTAATGTCTTCAACACTACACTTCTTATGAGAAAGAAGAGAACTATCAACAAAAGAACCTTAGTAGTCTTAATGATAACAAAGCATGACAACTCATGGACTTGAGCTTGCTCGTTTTCAAAAGATGGTGATCTCGCCTTTAAGAGGAACCTAGAGAATCACACAAAAACAAAAGACAAACTACATAGAAATATCCTTAGGATCTTTGGTTAGAAGGTTACAATACTTGAGGAAAGTATGTGTCAGAGTGGCAACCCAAAAGGAAGAAATGGTCACTATTTATAGAAGAAAAATAACTACTGTTCCACAAATCCCACGAATCCCTCACTTGATGGATCCGTCCAGTGTATTACTGGGGATCCGTGGGACGCTCTCTTTTGCCTATGGGTTTTGGGTCATGGGTTATGGGTTATGGATCATGGGTATCCAAGTAGATACAATGTATCTATAAGATGCAATGCATCTAGTCCATGGTTCATGGATTAAAACTATGGGCCATGGATTAAAACCATGGGTCATGGATAATATCCATATATGACATAAGCATGATGTCATGGAATGGGTTATGGGTCAAGCTCCATGGGTATGGGTCATGGAATTTGGGTTGTACCCAACTACATTTAATGTATTTGGTCAATGGGTCAAATACTTAAGTTTCTACCCAATTGTATTACCCATTATAATACATACTAGTTATGTATATATTTTCCCAATATGTAAACGCTAGTTGTTGTACATATGTATTACTAAATCATAAAATCACTTATTCTTGTTTTAGTGTTTTATGTGAAAACGTAAGTGTGTTAGAAAACTATTGGCTCAAACCATTTACGTATTTTATTTTATTTGTTTCATTAAAATGATTTTACGTTTGTTATCGACAATACATTAGAAGATTGTAAAATATAAATAAACTTTTTTACGGCTTATTTGTATTAACAGGCGTGACACCGTCATGTTGTAGAACAAGAATTTGTTCTGAGCCGTTGTTTGTACAAAAAGTGTGACGGGTTGTTATGGGTATGAGTGTAGCTTGCCGGACTGGGCTAACAAGCTACTAATGGGCTGATCTTGTACTAATCCAAGTGATTTGATTGATATCCCTGCACAAGAAGAGTAAACCATTAGCCTTACCATGGGGAAAAGCCCCACGATTAGACTCCAGCGTGAGAGTAAGGACACATCCTTGTCAGAGAAAGTAATAGTATGTGTGTGTAATTATGAGAGAGAAAGTTCTTATACCTTGTATGGGGATTAAAGCCCTTTTTATAGGCGAGGCTTACCGCTAGGGTTTCCTGGTTACTCGCATATAGAGGTTAACTGCCTTAGTTGGACCCTTGTTGGACAAGGTTCCGTGTTAATCGTGGATGCGGACACAAGATGCTTTCGGTGGCCAGAGGCTCGGCCTGCTAAGTATCCTGCGTGCGTCTTTTTGCTTGGACTATAGCCAATTTCGTCATTGGTCTTATTGTTGGTCCAGAGTTCGTAGTTATTGTATCGTTATTGGGCATGTACCCAGTATGTGTATAGTGTGTATTGGGCCTAGGGGGACTATCATACATACTATACGTCATCAAGTCCCCCCAGTCTAGTATGTGCATTGCGTGCGGATATTGTCACGTGCGGTGGATGCTACTAGACTTGAGTTGACTGAGCACTTTTCTTTTCCGTGCCTTTTTTGAAATGCCCTTCTAATGTTCCTCTTTTTTAGGCACTACTACGTCATCAAGTCCCCCTAGTCTAGTATGTGCACTTCGTGCGGATATTGTCGCGTGCGGTGGATGCTACTAGACTTGAGTTGGCGGAGCATTTCCTCTTCCGTACTCTTGAAGCGTTTTTCTGACGCTCCCTTTTCTTGGAAAGTGTTTTTTACAACGTGGACGGTTAATGACTTTTCATGCTCTGGTTGATTGGACTCTGTGGGCCATTCATCTTTTAGTATCCTTATCCCCGTGTTTTTGACATGGGTCGTTAGATCATGTCGTTTTTGGGCACGTGTCCTTCCTTAGGGTTTTTCTTGGGGGATCATCATTCCGCTTGTATAAATACCCTTTATTTTTGCTTTACCCCATTTTTTCTTTTTACTGTTCTTCTCTTGAAAATGCTACTTTATCTTTCTTTGATCCAATTTACCTTTGGTTGTATCTGCCTTCCAAGTTCCTTGTCCAGGTTAGGTTCTTAACTCTTTTTTTTCCCGTTATGGGTACGTTTGCATCTGCTAAATCTAAACTTTCACAAGAGGCGCTTGATCGTTTTTGTATTAGATATTCATATCCGCAATTTGTTCATCCGGAATTGCCTGAACCTGACCAGACTATTTGGGAGGCACTGAATGGGAAGATTGGTGTATATACCCATTTTTTCGAGTTTGCTAACTTCCGCCTCCCTTTGTCTGTTTTTCTTGTTTCGATTCTTGACTACTATCGCATCCATATATCACAGCTTTCTGTCATTGGTGTTGCTTAAGTTTCTCAATTTGAGATTCTTTGTTTTGCCTCCGGCATCAAACCCTCAGTTGGTCTATTTAGGTGTTTTTATGTTTTGTCTCAGAAAAATGGATGGTTGTCTTTTAGTAAACGGGTTGATAGTTTTGGTGTTTGTTACTCTAAACCTCTTGATTTTCTTAAAAGTTGGAACGACCACTTCTTTTAGATGTTATCCCTGGGGATGCAGAGTTTGATGCGGGGCATGTTGCTTCCCTTGTTGCCCATGCTTCTCCTTTCCTCAAATTTCCAGAACCTTTTCTTTGTTTAGTTGGTTTAAGTCGTAATTACACTTTGGGCGAAGATTCTTACCCTGTGTTCTATGATCAAGATGATCGGGGTGGGTATACCATGTTTATGTTTTCTTCGCTTGCTAATCTGTTTTTGTTTGGTATGACATGTGTTTCTTTTTCTTTTACTTTCTGCAGCGATGGATCTGCTATCTTTGGTTCGGATGAAGGATCCTATGAAGTTAAAGGTTGATACTCGATCACTGGAGGAAAATGAGCTCTAGTTTTTAAAATTAACCAAAAGTCGGACGGTTTCTCTTACCCCTCCATCTTCTGGTGCCGATGGAAATGTAGTTGCCCGTTCGGAAGCCGGGGCCTCTCGATTATATAATAGTTTTGTGGATGTTGTGCGACCTGACTATTCTGCTTCTGAGGCTGGTCTTCTAGTGTCACACCCCCAATCTACCTGTTTTGCAGCGGAATGGAATTCCTGGGGGATTGACTGTCATAGCACCACATCACAGTTATATTGAACGACCTAAAGTGTCGTTTAAAAACACATCGTTGGATATATAATAAACATTCAGAGTACAACATCGGTCCCAAAAGGTTTACAAAGTTTGCGGAAATACAAATATAATACAAATCCAAACGATGTTTTGAAAAAGTGCCATATGTACATAATGTAAGTCAACGCCGCGACTCAAAATGTAGGTCCCTAAACCATGTCATGATGATAATGCCTCAGTTACCTGAAAATACATTGCTAAAACGGTCAACAATAATGTTGGTGAGAAATCATAGGTTTATGTAAATGTTTTATAAGACTACACAAGTATAGACCATGCATGACAATCAAGTCACGTAAAAATAATGTTACAATTGCTCTAAGCCCATGACCCCGAAACTAGACTGTTCAATAATGTATGCCCCTGCAGAGTGTTTGCCAGACAACTCCGTAATGTTATCAAATGAAATGCATCCGTTTGCCTGGTTGGGATTCACCAACCCGGATGGAGGCGTCACCCTCGATAGATCTATCCACTCATCCTCGCTTCAAAGATTAACGTTTCATGTTCAAGTAATGGGGACTTTCAAATTGGCAAATGCGGTAACTTAAGCAATGTAAATGAATTTAACATACTTGGTATCGTATAAAAAAAATGTAGTGCAATGTATTCTCCCCCGTGGGTTTGAAAATAATCAAAGCATGTAAACGGGGCTATGAAATCTCACTTGGTAAACTGGAATAATGGCAAAAGTGAGTACACCGAGGTTTAATGTGATGCATTAACCGGGACCTATTATCAATGATATGATATGTCATGAGTTGCAATGTAATGTTATGCATGCAATCCGTATGTTATTTATACCATTTACGAGTTTTGAAAATATTACACATCGTCGAAAAATACTCTTTTGACGTCTTGACCAATCAAAAATCACTTTACATGTTTTTACGTCAAAATGTCATCCTATAATGGTTTTATAATGAGTTTTAGAGAAAATACCACTTTTCGTCGCAAAACAATGTCGTCGGAAAAATCATGAAATTAACAAAAATGGCTTTGGAAAACTAGCCGTAAAACAGTGTACGTCGATCGTTAGAGAACGAACTCGACGGTTTTGGAAAGTTTGTATCGATATCTAGAAGTTTCAGTTCAGGAGTTTTCGTCCAAAAGGTCTCGAACATAAAGATAATAAGGGTTAAAGATGGTGGTTTTTGGCTAATTGTGTGCAGAAAATTAGTTACGGCAAGTTTATGAAAAAGTGCATATCTTTGTCGTTTCAAATCCGTTTTCTACGTATAATACATCCTTAGCTTCGTATCAAAGTATACTAATATATTTTTGACAAGTCGAAATAATTTGTGAAGCTTAAGGCTCTTTTGACCGTACAAGATAAAAACATGTTGCTGAAATTTCTGAAAATAATAATTTTCGTCGTCAAACTTGTAAAATCCATAACTTCTTCGTTATAAGTCCGTTTTATCCGTTCAAGCCGCCACGGATCGTTTTAAAGTATATTTTCTAAATATCAAGGCCAAAATTTGTACAACTGTCGGTTTTCCAGAAAACCAAAACAAGGACAGAACACAATATATACGTATCGAAAATAGTTTTTCTCGGACAAAACCTATTCTAATCCCTTCAAATCAACTCCAAAGCTAATCTAATCCTACCATACACCTTCTTAGGGTGTCATGGGTTCCTAGACATCATCAAGACCAACCAATACCATGGGGATAATTATAGGATGACCAAATATATATATATATACTCTAAAATCATGTAAAAATGGTATAAATCACATATGTCTTGCATGTTGCTCCAAAAATGAAAAGATGAATATGAAAATGAAAAGGAAACATAAAAATGATAAAATCATGCTTACAAGTGATTATGATGAGGTGAAAGTAACAAGGATTATCCTAAATACTCTTGGTTTTTATTTCAAAACCATATAAAGAGTATAAACTAGATTGTTAAACACTTGCTTGATGAAAAATTTTTTGATCCCTTGGAAGACCTCTATATGGCCGGTTCTTTGAGAGAGGAAACAAGAGAGAAAAGCTTTTTACTCACACTTGATAATATTGTGGTGAATGAGTGAAATGAAATGAGTATGACTTTTAAGTATGAGTAAACTTCTAAACAATCAAGAAACCATTCCCCATTTAATGCCAACCCTCCCCTTGGTCGGCCAAGGGGGGAGGGATTTGGTAAATTTTTTTTTTTTTTATATGTATAAACTTTGAGTATAATGTGCAAACATTTGATAAAAGTATAAGTAATTGTATATAAATTGTACAAGTAAAGGTAAATGGAAATTTTTGGTACAAGTAAGTTTTTAAAAGGTCAAAATAGAATGTATTGAGATAATAAAAATTGTAAAAATACATTCCTTGTGAAATTTGGGTGATAAAATAATTATCGTATAATTTTTAAGAAAAACGACGTAATAATTTAACTTTAACGATTTACGTACCAAATAAATTTGAAACACTAGGAAAACTAAAAATATAGTTTTTATAAACTAAATGTAAGTTTAAAATACATCGGGATCATTTTTGAAAGTAATGGGTTAAATGTTAAAATAATAACTCACGCGATAACGATTATTAAATATAAAAATTACGCGTATAAAGTGAAATGAAATGTCATGAATGAATTATCGTGATGCAAACGATGTCAATGATATGTAGACTAATCTTAGTCCATATGAAATGTACGTGATGTTATGATCATGAATTCGCCGCTAAACCTTTAAGGTTACGCGAATTTGAAACAAGTAAACCAAGTTTACTATAAATGTTGAAATAATGAGGCATGAATTGTGTCGAGAAATGACCTGAAGTACGGGTTGTCACATTCGCCCATCCAAAAAGGAATTCAGTCCCTGAATTCAATCGTTGTTAGGTCTAACGGTGTCGGTGAAAAGGTGTGGATACTTGTGTCGCGATCTGATCTTCCCG
>OU343221.1:229511028-229525349 GCA_910596185.1 Chrysanthemum makinoi
AAGCTTGAATCACGGTGGTTGGGCTTGTTTTGGATTGAAAAGGGTTGTGTTTGTGTTTTTCTACCTAGCGACTTGGTTCTCGGCTAAATATTCTTCGTAGCGACTTGTTTCGTTATTTGGTAGCGACTTGTAGTTAAAGTAGTAGTGACTTGAGCCTAGACTTGTCTATTGAAATGACCAGACAAAGCGATTTTACAAGGTAGTGGAGGTTCCACTTCATTCTAGCGACTTGGTTGTATGTGACTTGTCTTTATTATTTCTAGCGACTTATCTTTGTTGTTCTTAGCGAGTTGTTCCTTAGCGACTTGGACACTTAGCGAGTTGTTCTTTAGCGACTTGTATGCTTAGCGATTTGGTGCTTTAGCAAGCTTGTATTTTTGACTTGGTTCATAGCGACTTGTGCTTAGGACTTGGTTCCACAGCGACTTGAGGTTTTAGCGAGTTACTTTAGCGACTTAGTGTCTTAGCGACTTGTTCCTAAGGTTTATAGCAACTTGAGTACCTAGCGACTTGGGTGAAGTTAGCGACTTGTCTTCATGATATTTAGCAATTTGGTGAATTGATGCAAGTTACTACACTAATATCCATCTACACAATGTCTTATATCCTTTACGACCCTTTAATCTCCAAAGTGCTTGAACTTTATGATACCTCACAGAACAAAGAAACTGTTTTCTATTCATAATGTTTAACCTTGATTGATTCAGCAAATTATGATCAAAACACTTCACATTCTGAGTCAAATATCAATGAATCACACTTGTTAATGACACATGATGCAAGGCAAATGGAATGCAACATTGATCCCTTTCAACTCTTGTATGCTTTTCATTTTAAGCATTTATCCACGACTAGGGATAGAACATGCAGTGCTCTCTTCCGTCGGGGCGTACCCACATTGACAAGAGGCAGTGTTCTTTGAACTTAGAACAACTGAAGCTTCAAATTACAAAAGAAGGTATTAATGGATGATTCTAATGCTTTTGCACTCAAGTAATGCAGCAATTTCACCATTTATCAATGGGGGAATATTCCATGATTTTGATCAATCTCATTCAAAACATCTTGGAATGGAAATTCATGAGTTCATCAACACATTTATCCAACTTATGGATAATATGGAAATGTATATTAGGAAGGCGCTTTCAAGAGAATGATAATTTGAATGAGTTGAATGGGTGTCAGGAAAAATTAAGTGAAAGTTGTGATATGTTGGGTAATGGATCAGTTGAAGAACGGATGATCTTTGAATCGCGAAATTCAGATACAACAAAGGATGATGAAACCGTTTCTTGAATACAAAGGCTCGAGTCGAGAAAAGCTTGAATAGCTTGCATGTATTAACTCTGTTATGCATGAAGTGAATCTGAGATGCCATACCACAAATGATCGGGTGTCATGTGATGAGGTACCCTTAGCCTGATCAACATAATGCATTTGCTAATATACCTGATCAATTTGATCCTTACTCTGAACATGATATTGATAAATGTGTCTTGGTTGAGCCTGAATCTAAAATCTTTAAAACAAATGACATGGTTGAAAAAGGGGTTTATGATGAACTTTCAAACAAATACTCAATTCTTGAAATACATTGTATTTCCTTAGGAAATTGCAATGCGACACAAAGAGAAGAAAGTTTTCTTGCTACAAAACCTTGCATAAATCAGGAATTCCCGAATTTGAATTTTTGAAATTAACCACTTAAAGCACCAGATTCAGGACAAAGATTCAACCATATTGTGCATGATCTGAAATTGCAACTCTAGATCAGCATAAGAAATTTTTATATAGGGATGAAAAATCCTAACCATGAGGTGAGTGGTACGCTTAAATCTAGGAATGATGAATTGGCTCTATGTGTATCCAACCTATTAAGGGAAAATGAGTCCTTGAGAAAGAACTTATTAAAGAACAATTCCAAGTTGATAGATCAAACTAACTCCTTGTTGGCAGACATTGATGTCCTCAAAGCCCAAATTAGGATAAAAAGCTTCACCATTGTTGCCTTAAAAATGAGCTTAGGAAATCTATTGGAAATAGGGTGAACACTAAGTTTGCAAAACCATCAACCATGGGAAAGCCAATTGTCTTGAACAACTTCGACGTATTGTAGTTAGGCGGCCCAGTGCTTTTAGAACAGAAAGATATAAACCATGAAATCTGGCTTGCCTCGAGTTGATCTTAGTTTTGTCAAAACCAGTCACTTCACTAATTCATTCCGATATGATTAATAACAATCGGCTTAATGTTTGAAGCCCTAAGATCGGTAATATTAGGAGTTCATCTAGTTCTTATAAGAAATCAAATGGCTAATCAATCCCACTAAGAAACAAACTATTTACAAAAGGACCAATGTTCAAAGTAGGGGAAGTGGATACATCCAATCTACTATGATTGTTTCAAATGGATTCCCTACTTGGTAGGTTATTTAAGTTTTAGGGATCCAAATGAACTTACACACCTAGATCTTGCCTTAAGTTGATGCCACAGGAAATATCTTCAGAATATTGAACCTCAAAGGGATTTCTATTAATGACCTCCTAGTAAAATTGTGCAACATCCAATAGTGAGGATAATCATGTCATTAACTCATCTATTTGCAATTCTACATGTGCTATTAGTGCAAAAGTGTTCTCTCGGTCCTTTTTAGTACAATGCTCAATTCAATCATGAACATCTTGACACGGTTTCCATCAGAAATGAAGATTGCTCACTCGAGGAATTGCTTTAACAGCTATCGAATTGATGTACTTTGTACTTTGACTCCTGTTCGACTTGATTCAGGACTCGTTCTCATGAATCCGTGTACAAATTAATTTTTCACTTATTTAAAAAAAATCAAAATCATCATTTTTTTAATTAATTAAATCTTTACCCACAATCTGATAAAAGATGTATCTCTTGTTATCGATAACATCTCTGATCCTAGAAATGTCATTCAATAATGATACGGGTCCATAGATGAAGTTCGAACAAAAGATATATTCTATTTTATAAACGGGGGTCCAGAATTCAATCAATGATCACTTTTGATTGGTGACATTGATTGAGGGGGAGTATATTTCAATTTATCTCTGTTTCACTATGCATCATTGTTTGATATGTATTGTGTGTTGCTGCATGTTTAAGTCATGATTCGTTATGTCCACAGTGCTAGATAGCTTATCTATGTTATGTCACTTTTGGTACTTGTCATATTATTCAACATGAATGCTTCTTATCCATCGTATCTGCATGCAATCTGATAAGTACAAGGACTGAAAGTGTCAATAGTACAAATCTATGTGTGATACTTAGATAGGTAGCGACTTGTCTCCAAATATGACACTTGTTGATAATTTGGATAGCGACTTGCTTTAATCATGGGTAGCGACTTGGTTTTACTAAGGGGTAGCGACTTGTTTTTACCCTTAACTAGCGAGTTGCCTCTTTAGCACAATTACAGGTACTGAATGTGTGAAATTGTAAAACATGAAAAAAAATATACTTAACCCCCCTAGCGACTTGACACAAGTTACAAATTTCCAAAAATCCCAAAAGTGTCTTTCTTTTCCTCTCGTAACCATTGCAATAGCGATTTGATTGTGGTAGGCTTATTTCTACGTTTTTTATTTCAAATCATGTAGATCTTATACCTCCCCTAACGCATTCTTCTTAACAGATTCCACCGTGCGGTTTTTGCCTAATCTATTGATTCCCTCGTTTAGGTTTGTTAATGTATTCGCTTAATAGGAACACTTGATATAATTAGGTGTAGTTTGGGTTCACTAGGATATTTGTGATGGTGCGATTGTTTGTTTAAATGGGCCTTTGCGCGTATAGTTGTAATACTTGTTTGAGTTTGTTGTGTTGTGATGTTATGATTATGGTTGTGCTTGTAGATGTTTGTATTGGCTCATTGAAGCAATTTGGTTGTGTCATTCTAATGGTTATATTTGTTGATTGGACTGTTGTGTTATGCTTAAGATTGTAAAATCGCTAGGCGATAGTGAGGCGGTCGGGTAGGGCCTAGCGATTAATCGGTTAGGCGGGGATTAATCGGGGATTAATCGGATTAGAATTTTTATGCATAAAATTGTAATTTTAGATATTGTATTATATTATATGTATGAGATAAGCATAGTGTATCAAATTTCAAATATTTCAAGTGTTTAATTATAAACATAATACATAATTATTCAAAGTTCAAAGTCAAAAATAGATATTACTCTGTTTGTTGACCATTTTTAGGCGAGCTTTGACCAATTTTGTTCGATTAATCGGTTTGTTGACCGATTTTTAAGTGGTTTTGTCTGAATTTTAAGCGATTTTGTTGACCAATTTTTAAGCGATTTTGTTCGATTAGACTGATTTTGTTCGATTTTGTCCGATTAATTGGTTTGTTGACCGATTTTTAAGCAATCTTTGTCCAAACCGATTAAATAGGCCGATTATGATAAATCAAGGCGGTTACCGAGCGATCAGTGATTATGCGGGGATTAATCGGGCGCCTGGACCGATTTTACAACAGAGGTTATGCGTATGTCTAGTTATGTTCTTGGTAGCGACTTACCAGATAGCATATTGTTCTTGGTAGCGAGTTGGTGCACATATTCCTCGTGGCGAGTTGTGATATCCTAATACATTCTTGCTAGCGACTTGCTTTGTAACTGGGTGATACGAATTGTAGCGACTTGGCCTTGTAACTTTTGATAGCGACTTGTCTTGACAAGTTAGCGACTTGCTTAAATGTTTTCATAAAGGCGACTTGTTAAGTATTTTTCTTATAGCGACTTGTTTTGACAAGTTAGCGACTTGCTATATCATTTTCACAATGGCGACTTGTCACATTTTTTTTTTTTGTAGCAACTTGCTTTGTCAAATTGTTTAAAGCGACTTGCTGTAATAATTTCATGATAGCGACTTGGTTCGGTTTTCTGTAGCGACTTGTCTTGACAAATCACTCATAGCGACTTCCTATAACAATTTTTGTTTAAGCAATTTGTATCTGGTTTCTCTTGTAGCGACTTGATTTGACAACTTGTTTTAACAACTTGTTATAACACTTCCACTATAGCATCTTGTCTCATGAAAACCTATTATCGTAATTTTGTTTTTAACAATTTTGGCTCAAAACAAATTGTCTCTAGAAAACTTTGTCAAAATGATTTGTTACTTTGAAAATTACTAAAGCATCTTAATCTATTTTCTAAGCATTTCAATCTGATTATTGGTAATCAGTCATGTTTGCTACTTGTTGTGCTTGTGTCATGTGGTTGCATTAAAAGTTGTTCAGCTAACCATGTCTAATCTAACATGCTCTCGAACACTGTTGTTGTCTGTGTGTTTCTTCAGAATTTCAAATGGCTAACACAACTTCATCCGAGAACCTTGCTACCTCTACTCCATCCATAGTTCTTACAGACAATGAAATTCTTCCAGAAGACAAATGGGTAGAGATTGGGAAAAGTAATAAGCATTATGTGGACATGGAAAGATTGCAACAAAATCCAATCTTCAAAGTGGCAATTGATATTCTTAAAAACACTAATTTCTTTAGTGCCTTGACCAAGCAATGCACAATCCCTTCCATTTACCTACAACAATTTTGGGACACCATCACATGGGACAAGATCACAGCCACCTATTCTTGCAAGCTTGATGATAAGGAACTTGAAATCACATCTGACATTCTCAGTAAGGCCCTAGGAATCACACCATGTGACCCTACCAAACAATCTGTCCCACTACCTAGTGTTGAAGAACTAATAGACTTTCTAAATGATTTGGGTTATCAAGTTAACATAACAAGGGCTTCATATATCATCACCGGGCACATGTATCAACCTTGGAGAGCCATTACTACCATTCTCAAATTATGCTTATATGGCAAAACCTCAGGGTTCGATAAAGTGAGGATACCTATTCTGCAAATCTTATGGGGTCTCGTCAAAGGGGTGAACATTGATGTCTCGGAACGTATTTGGGAAGAATTCTCGTTGTCTATGCACACTTTCATCACCGACAGAACAAATGTTCAGAATCAAGCCCAAGGAAGGAAGAAAGTACACAAACTTGTAATTCCTAGCATAAGATTCTCGAAGCTTATCATTCAGTTCTTGCAACAAACTCATCATTTTAATCCAAGGAGTGAGTCAGTCCTCCATAATGCTAGAGATGAATTTGTACTCGGTAACCTCAAGTATGTTACCAGAGGTGTTAATAAAGAGATCTTTGGAATGCCAATTCCTGATGCACTTCTCACTGATGATATTAAGAAGGCCTGACTACCAGATTATACAAGAAAAGGGTATCCAGATCAATGTTGATGCGCTCCCGATCCCTCACAACCCAAGTCTACAAAGTCTACTTCCAGCACTAAATCATCCTCTAAAACCTCATATGCCGCCCTTCCCAAGAAGAGACGTAAAAGATCTCAATCTACCGACACTTCATCACAGAAGCAGAAAAAGAGAAAGAATGATGTTAAAAAGGGGAATGTTGGAGGACCAGAGGCTCAAAGGGTGACATGAGATTGATAGATGAAAGCGAGGCGCTTTGCAACAAGGGATTAAACAAAGCACGGAAAGCTTGAACATGAGACAACCCAGGTGGGAGGAGTTGTGTTAAGAGAACTGAAGCCGGCACCACAACAAACAACTTCATCCACACAAATAAAGGCAAAGGGATTCTTGGAGCGGATCAGAACAAGCCGCTCAAATGCTATTGACCATCTCTTCTCCACCTCCGAAAATGACTACTCAATTCATACTCAAGAAAAGAGATGTTGAAGCATCCTCGGCTCAATTCAATCGATGTGGAAAAAGATGTAACAGTTACACTGTTGAAACCCACGCTTCCATGATACTCTATCGAAGCCGGAGCGGCACATTTTTGAAGAAATTCGGTGCTTGAAAGCGGTAATGAAGAAAATGAACCTGAAATACCCACGGGATATTCTTGAGCCAAGATCGAAGAGCACACGTCTCGATGAAACAAACATGTCTACGGGATCTCTATCCTCACTTAAGAATCTGGATGCAGATTTCTCATTTGGCGATCAGTTTTTGAATGACAAACCTTCAGAAACCGAAACTCATAAGCAAGCGATGAAAGAGGAAGCTAAGTCAATGTACACTTGTCGGCATCCAGCAAGACACATCAACCATCCCTCCAATATGCACACTTTTGCTCTTACAACCACACATCCACCACCGAACACGCTAAAGATCTATCACTTGAAGCAGATGTTACAATTGATGACACGGACACTGCACCAGCCTCACCACCTCTAATCTTATCATCTGATCAATTGCTTGACAAGGCAGTGAAACGTATTGAAGCTCTTGAGAGGCAACTGCCCAAGTCCATCAACGCCCTCGAGAATCGTGTCTACAGGTTGGAACACCTTAACTTCGATGAAGGGGTGCGAGATGCCATTGGCGAGTTAAGGATGCTGTAGAATGGGCAATGCAAGCTCCTCTGCTTCAACGGTTTAAAGACCTACCCATTTCAGATATGAGAGTTGTCCTTTCAGAAAAGATGTATGATGCTAACGAGCATAAGGATGAGGTCCATAAGAAGTTATTCGAGGCTCTCGAAGAATCGATTAAGCATGACAATCATCTACAGTTTATGGAGGACATTGGAGAAAGAAAGGCTAAGAAGAAAAGGAGGACTTTGGTGTTGGAGAAGTTGCGTAAAGGTCCTAAACCTCCGCCTCCCTCACCTCCAACTGGAGGAGCTGGAACTTCTGGTGCTGGTGGATCTTCTAAAACAGCCACTACACCTCTACCACAACCACCATCATCACCACCAAAACCTTCCAATCAATCCAGTTCATCCGGTGATCAAGGAACTCAAAAGAAGTTTGCAGCTTGGACCACGGTTGATTCAAGGTTTACACCCACATTCTCCACTATTCCAGAAAACCAGGTACTACATGAAGAATCTTGTGTCATGGCAGAGTCAGAATCCGATGACGATGATGCATCCACAAAACATATCCCCAAGCCATCTGAAGAGGATTGGTTTGATGCATATGTTTTGGGTGAACGCTCTAAAACCACTAGAGTTGCACCTTCTAAAGATATAACTCAAAGCTGGCTCACCGAAGAGAGACCTCAAACTCCAGAACCTTCATGGTCCATCCTCAGTGCGACACGATGATCCTTGACAACAAGCGGGCTTCAACAATCACTACCAACTATGAAGCCCGGTGAAGACTCTCTTCTTCACATCACAGGAGATATGGGCAGCTTTATGAAGTGGTTTTGTGAAAAGAAAGGAATCTCGTCCATCACTCCAAAGGATCTTGAAGGACCAGCATTTGAAATCGTCAAAGTCTTTCACTTAGATGCCAATCAGCTTCAATACCAGATGGAAGAATGTCATAAGATCTTGAGTGATCAAGTCGGTGAGCAGTCAGCCGTTTCAATGTGAACAAGCCTCTTCCTCTCGGTGGTGAACCTGGACAAATGACCATTCACTCTGAGTGCTTCTTCAACCATGACCTGGACTATCTATGTGCTCGTACTCTTTGAAAGAATACCGCTTTATCGGTTTCGAAGATGAAAGCTACCTACGATCGGGTCTTGAGCAGATGGTACCGGATCAATTCAGGCGGACAAAAGAACAAGAGTATGACATTGCTGCCTCATATGGCATTTCTCATTGGTGGTTCAAGTAGAAGAAATTCTACATTGATAGACATAGTGCTAAAAGGAGTCGTAGAGCCGTTCGATCCAAGCTGCGTATTCTAAGTGTTATCAGTGTAGAGATCTTCTCAATCTATGGCTATGATTACCTGAAGAAGATTGTTCTTCGAAGAGCGGACTTGAAAGAGCATATTATAAAAGAAAACGACTTCAAACATTTGATGCCAAATGACTTTGAAGATCTCTATCTTCTGAACCTCCAAGGACACCTTGACCATCTACCTGTTCGTGAGAAGAAAGCTCTCTCGCTGCTGTCAATATCGGATCGAGGCTTGGTCATTCGAAAAAGAGTTGAGGATTTTCACTAGGAATGGAAAGCTACAGGACCAGCGTCAACCTAACAAGACCGCAATGGGAAGCCTCAGGACTTGAATTTCATCACGAATATAAAGTGATTGGCACCCCTAGAGCCATCATCTTTACGCAGAATCGGGTCACGTATGCTAATGAGGCTATGCGAGCTATACAAGTTCAGTGATGGTACACTCAGGATGGTTGAACAAGAATTGAACTCAAGAGTGAAAGAAATCAAAATTGACTGGCAGTGGAACAAAACAAGATTCTGGTCGGAACAGGATTTGAAGATGTGTGAAGAATTTGTGGCTGCAATTGGTAGAAGACTTAAGACAAGAATGATCTTTCGCAGCCTTGAAAGTTTTGTGGGTGGTAGACTTCGGGATGGTCATTACAAACTACTTCAAAGAATTGAATGAAGACATCTTCCGGAAGTAGTTTCTGTTTTGTATTTTTGATGTGTAAAATGTGGTGTATGTACTATGAACAACTATAATGTATGTAGTAGTGATAGGTTATGTACCCTCTTTATCTAAAAAGGGAACTTCAGTGTAGTCCACTTCAGATCATATAAAACCGGACAAATTTTTCTCCAACAACGTTTTGTTTCATACATATTTAAATCACTTGAGATCCAAAATCTCAAAGGATTTGAAATTTTTGATCTAGGGAGAAAATGTGATATAAATATGAAAGATGATAAAAGGTGACCATTTTTTTGTCTCAAAGTGCATCTTGCTCTCTAATATGTGCTAAACTTTTTTCGAATCTCGAAGCATATATTAAAGGGGAGCATTTCTAAACAAATATATACCTTCAAGGTACAAAGATTTCTATGTTTTAACATAATGTACCTTGATTGTGTGTTAAATGGTTTCTAAATATTTGGTAATCGTGGATGTATTTCAAAAGATCTCTTACCTCTATGTGATAAAATGATTTCAAATATCCTATGAACATATTGAGAGGGAGAATTTACCAAGAAAATCAAATGGTCATTTCTCGGAAATAGTGATCAAGAAATTATTTCAAAGAACTCTTGCCTCCATGTGCTAAACAATTTCAAAATCTTATGCACATGTTGAGGGGGAGCATTTCTAAATTATCAAAAAAATTAAGGTACAAAATGCTTTGATATTATATCACAAGTACCTTGATTGATTTTCAAATGATTTTTCAATTGGTTTCACGGAAGAATGAACTGTACCAAAAGACCGACCATTTTACTTTATGTATGGAGTTATAAGGATGGTGAGGTTAGGTATTCGTTCCCACGATCCCGCGAGAGCCGGAGGGATCTACCCAGGACAATCCACTAGATAGTGTAGAAGTCCTTAGGTATGATGAAAAAAGGAGAAAAGTTTGATATGGGAAGAGTGCGGTGAGACAGAGCTAATCTGGAATAAACCCAACAAGGTTCTAGTTATGAAGTCTCGGTAAGCACCGAAGGGGTTGAAGAATGAAAAAGAATTGAATGTGAAAAGGGTGAAAAAAAATAGTCCTCCATTAATTCAACCGTAGGGCGAAAGGGTTCAATACATATGCTCTGGGTGGTTACTAAGGTAACACGGTATTGAAGACAAGACGTCATGGACCCAGTGGCCTGCACTAAACTTCCCACGCTACTCAAGTTCCTCTTAAAAGGGCTTGTTTAATTCTCCGGGAACCGACATAATCTATCGACTTTCTCTTAGAGATTGTTGATATTGAAGAAGGAGACCCTCTCCCTAGTCTCCGGCATAGGAACCAAATGTGCACAATTGAGTCTAGAGCCAAGAGATCATCAAATAAATCTCATTAGGACACTGTCAATGAAGACTCTCTGTTTCACACAATGTGGAAAGAGAGATTATATCTTATGAGTCCTACGCATTATCCTTGTGGTATTGCCAGAACATCTGAGTGATATGCAAACATATTCACAATGAAGATGGAAAGCCTTCTAGAGCCAACATCAAACAAGCTCTTGGTAGGTGGCATGTGAGATCTATCCAATAGATCAACCATGTGACAACTTAACAAAAACAATGGGGCGATTCAAACTTATGAATCAATCCTGGTTCAGGTTATGGATTGACGGGATACCTTTGAAAAACCGGTCGTTGTGCTTAAAAATTCTTTTCTTTAGCACATCGACCGTGTATTAATATTTCAAATATAAAAGGTGTTTATGATTGATAATTGATTTTTCTCAAAACCCTCGTTGTATTGCAAAAACACTTTATTGAGCAGTACTCGATTGTTTTTCAAATCTCTTTTCATCAATCGGTGAATCTCAATTCGCTAGTTCACTCACTCCGTGTTGTCTTCTTTGAGACGTTCTGGTTTGAGAACGGCTAGAGCGATTCTTGAATTATACCGATCACGAGGCGTACTTATCTTGATCAACGGGAAACCGTGGGCGTGTACCTCAATTCAACGAAAGTGATCAAAGACACTTTCGTGCGCTTTATATCTAACTGTTGTATGCGAAGTGCGCGCGTTTGCGGTGATCAGAATGGAGAGGTCAATCCATAGCCGCATGCTCACACAACACATTCATCTCTAAAGAAATCATGATAAATGCATCAACGACTCTAATATTCTCACTCCATGCTTCTACGGCTGCTGCAAATATCATGAATCAACTAAAGCTTCCGCTACTCCGATGAAAAGATTTCATGATCCAGAATGTGAGCATGTCGGTCCAATTGTCACTACATCATATGTAGGCAACACAAAAATGAGTGATGCTAAGATCAACTGGTGATGATCTCATATGAAGCTCAAAGGTCATCATAATGTGGATCAGCTCTATAACCTCCACTTAATGTACATTATAGTTGGATTATGATAATATCACTATGAAAGCACAAAAACTGATTATTTTGATGAAGTGAAGTCCACGAGCTCAAGACTAAAGATTAATAGGAATGCAAGGATGCTAAAATGTGAATCATGGGGTGACCTCCCTTAGGGGGAGATTGTTAGGAATTGGAAATTCTATTGTAAAGCATCGGTCACCCCAATTATTATCTAGCTTAAGTTAGCTCGTAGACATATCTTTTATTACGTTATTTGTTAGTTAGTTATTAGCATAGTTTAGTCTAGTGCAACACCGTGGAGGAAGGACGGGTCTTTACCCATTGTATGCCTGATCCACAGCCCGAAGGAGGGCGTGCTTCTTTGTATAAATAGCCCTCTCCCCTCAAGGGAGAGGGTTGGATGTTCATTTGGAATCTAACCTTCCATGAGTTTCTCTTACTAGAATATCCCACTTTCTCTCTTTAAAACCATATATTCATACGCCCATATTTGTGATTGTTTGTGTGTTTGTGAAATCCAATATGTTACAGAGTCAATACCAGAGTCAACGGCGGAGATAAACAACGACGGATTCAATTTGAAAATAGATGACAGAGACGATGGAGATGACGGAGATGACGGAGATGCGATTACTATCCAGAACTAGTTTCTATTAGAGTTTGTGTGTGTTTTTTAAGTGTGGCTCACATGGAAGGTAAAGAACCAGTAATAGATGATTCTTTAAAGGCTGCAGTTGAAGAAAAGGAGAATGAAACAACCACTTTATTGTTGCATCCGCAGTATTATTCTACCCCTGCTATTATTCTACCACTGCCTTGCGTTTCCGCTGCAGAGGCAACCATTTACAATTATAACCACGGCAACAACACCAACACCAAAACCAAAAGATGCGACAATGAGATTGCCATACAATTGGTCAACCAAAAGCAATCTCACCCTATCCCTGCACCTAGACCTATTGCTAAGACTTTAAACATTGGTGAACCAATGCGAGAAAGATGTAGTTCTTGGCGATATTGGAAATGGTAAAGGGATTGCAGATCCAACTTTGGTGTTTGAAAGTACAGAGGAGCAGATAGTTTTTGATGAAAAAATTGCTAAAAGATTACATATGGAAGTAAATGCTAAAGAAAAGGAAAGGGCAAAGCAGGAAGAAGCATCTAAACAAGCTGTAAAAGAGCGGTAAGCGGAACAGATGTATTTTACCCTACATAATTACGAAAAGTAGTTCAGTTTACTCGTAATGATTAACTTAGCTTCATAGTCCTAAAAAGGGTCAACAAAAACCAAAAATAATTCATGTCATAGAAGGAATCTATACCAACGTCGTAAACAATTGCATAGATGATGCATATAAACCACTCCTTATTAGTCTACAAACTGCCACTAAATTTTTTAATGAACCAAGTAATGTTACATACTTAACTAACGACATCTAAGGTATCATACCCTACATAATTACGAATCAGATACACATAAAAAAGAGCAATGGATTATAAAAAGGAATTAACACCTATCTAACATAGGTATTAATCGAATAACAACAACGATTTATTATAACATAGAACCAATTGGAAATAATCATATGTAATAAACAACGAGAAGAATATTTACGTACCATATTTGGGAACATTTTTTTAAAACTTGATCAATCGAATGTGGTTTGCAATCAACACTGTAGCTTTAAAGATGGTGACATAACTAACGTTACAAAAGGAAGAGGGGACGAAGAAGGCGGTTTGATTTGTGAAAATAGTAAGTAAGAATGCTTTTGTGCGAGAAGCAAAAACAGAGAAAAACGGTAACTATGGATGTTTTTTTGGTAACATTGGATGCTTTTGAATATAAATCCACTGTACTTTTACTATTCAAATGTGTATTTTTTTGTCTAACGTAAAATGACGATAAAACTCTTTTTAAAAATATATTGTTGCCCAGCGCTTTTTAGTTGCCCAAAAAACAATATCTTACACATACGGGACACATGTCACAATGTCGATGAGTTGTCCAATGACAGGCGGTTGCCCTCGGTCCATATTCAAATAAAAATAAAAGTGGTCGGAAATTTAGCCTCGGTAGCGGTCTATTGCATCATTTTCCATTAAATTAATGCATAAAGTAAGCAAAAAGGCCAAACAAATCTCACAAAATTAAAAACCCTAAACCAAATGTAAACCCTAGCTAGTATAAACCATTTAGCCTTAGCAATCAAACATAAACACCACAAAGTGCAAACGACCCAAACTAATTTCAGAAAAAAAAAAACCTAAAGTAAAGCCAAACCGTAATTAATACAAACCATTTAACCTGAGAAACTAAACATAAACAGCAAGAACAACGAAGCTACGCAACAACAAAAGTGAAAAAAAACATGCAACCTAGTATCTAATCTTCCAAAGAGCAAAGATGTCAAAACCTTATCTGGATCAAAAATAATTGATCCACCTAATTTCAATCAAGAAACTTATACAATATATGGAGCCAGTAAAAACATACGTGGAGCAAACAAAGGGCTAACCTGTA
>OU343221.1:229525449-229653370 GCA_910596185.1 Chrysanthemum makinoi
CTCAGACTGCAAATACACTGTGACTGTTAAGTACATTCCTCATCATCTTAGTGATAATGAACCTGTGTTTCATGACTATTGTGCTCACCTTAAGGATAGTCTAGAATGTCTCCGTGAGATTGTTGAAGAGGATTTCACTAATAAACCTCTTGATAGAGAAATTAGGTTTGCTTGCATTCAGGCCAAACGATCTCAAGAGCTGCTAGAATGTGTAATTGCAACATGTCCTAAATCCTTAGGTGCAAAAGGCAAAGCTGTGATGCCTTGTTCCATGCCCAGTGCCAAGCATACAAATCATTTTATGCCCAGCTTTAAGAAAGTGAACACTAATGTGCCTTCAAGTAGTTGAATCCCTGCACATCTAGTTCAGAATGCAAAAGTAGATCAACCAACTAATTTTCCCATAATTCCCTCTCTGAGAGTAATCAGTGACATAAGAGCAAGTGGGTCAAAGCCTCCAGGCAATACCAAGCAAGATAGGACCTCGCAAGCTAAGAATGTGCATTGGAAGAGAGTAGAAGATCATCCTAGGAATATTAAGTTTGAGTTGAATAAAACGAATCGTGTTGATTCTAGTATTAGCTATAAGCGTCTTGTAATTAATTCAAATTCTGCTACTATTCGAAAACCATGTAATGATGACTGCTTGATTTCTGTTACTAATCATGAATGTGGTGTGAATGTTTTGTCTAATCTTTGTCAAATGCCCGATAAAATTGTTAATGCTAAAAATCAAGCTAAGAAAGCAAAAAGGCAAAGGCGAAAGAAAGTTAGAAAACATAGTGGAAACCCACGGAAATAAATTTAGTAAAATAGGTTATCAATGGATACCTTTTGGCCGTAAGATTAATGAGCTTTGCCTTAAAGTTGCTAAATCAATGCCTACTAGAAAATGGATGCCTACTGGTAGAACTATTCCCTTAAGAAATGAACATACTTTGAATAGGTCAAATATGGACACTAGCACTGCATCTATTTCTAATGATTCCATTGTTTCTACTTGTGATGTGGGTGTTCCAATCACTGTTACTAACCAAGTGGAAACCATTCTTGCATGGGGATCCCAATTATCCAGTTATCCATTCTTGTCTGTGTTCAACTACAGATCGTTCAAATCGTTCTATGGTACCTGGGCTCAGGCTGTTCCAAGCATATGACTGGAGACCGGTCGTGGCTCATGAACTTCGTGAGTAAATTCATCGGAGCTCTTAGATTCGGGAATGATCATTTTGGTGCTATTATGGGTTATGGAGATTATGTTGTCGGTGATAGTGTTATCTCCAGGGTATATTACGTAGAAGGTCTTGGTCATAACTTATTTTCTGTCGGTCAATTATGTGATTCCGACTAGAAGTGGCCTTCGAGAAACATACTTGTTTTGTAAGAGAACTTGATGGTAAGGAACTTTTAAGAGGAACACGTGGTTCAAATCTATACACCATCTCTATCGAAGATATGATGAAGTCTTCTCCAATTTGCTTGTTGTCAAAGGCTTCGAAAACAAAGTCATGGTTATGGCATCGTCGTCTCAATCACTTGAACTTCGCACCATCAATGATCTCACCAGAAAGGACTTAGTTGTAGGTTTACCTAGACTAAAGTATGAAAAGGATCATCTTTGTTCAGCATGCCAATTAGGAAAAACCAAGAAGTATGCCCACAAACCCAAACCTACAAACTCCGTTACAGAAGTTCTTCATACAATTCACATGGACTTATGTGGACCCATGAGAGTGCAGAATATCTTTGGGAAGAAATACGTGTTAGTTGTGGTTGATGATTACTCTCGATTCACCTAGGTTAAGTTCCTAAGGACAAAGGATGAAACTCCAGATATCATCATCAAACTTATCAAACAGCTGCGAGTTTCGACTTAACAAAACTGTCAGAATCATCCGAATAGACAATGGAGCTGAGTTTGTTAATAAACAACTTAGTGAGTTTTATGAAAGTGTTGGAATCAGTCATCAAAGAAGTGTTCCACGAACTCCTCAACAGAACGGTGTAGTTGAAAGACGAAATCGAACTCTTGTGGAAGCCGCAAGAACAATGCTGATTTACTCAAAGGTTCCAATGTTTCTCTGGGTGAAGGCATACTGCCACTGCATGCTACACTCAAAATCGATACCTAATTCACACTGCTCATGGAAAAACTCCATATGAACTTGTCCACAATAGAAAACATAATCTCTCATTCCTTCGTGTGTTTGGTGCATTGTGTTATCCAACTAATGAGGGTCAAGACTTAGGCAAACTTAAGGCTAAAGCGAACATTGGAGTATTTGTAGGATATGCACCAAACAAAAAGGGATACCGAATCTACAACAAAAGAACCCGAAATATCATGGAAACAATTCACGTTACGCTTCGATGAGTGACGTCCTATGGCTCCTGACAATCTAGTTCTAGACCCGCACTTCAAAATAAGTAGTCCAATTGGTTCATCCCTTGTACCTAACTCATCTCCAGCAACTCCATATGTACCTCCATCAGAAGATGATTTGAAGAAATTGTTTGATCCAATGTTTGATGAACATTATGAGCCAAATGCCAATGATCTATCAATTCCAACAACAGACGCTTCTAGCCCTGTCAATGAAGTTAACCCTTCAGTTTCAATGTCATTAAGTCAAGAAGCGCCTCGCGATCACTCTGTCTCACCAACAAACCTTCAATCATCAAGTGTACATCATGGAATTGTTTCTGGCACTCAGGATGAAGTTAATCCCTTTGCTACTCCTGAAGATGCTCCATTTGAAAACATATTTGCTCCTAAATCATCATCGAACCATCTTCATCGAGAAATCGACTCGCTACTTCCCTCAACAACAACCACGTGAACACCTTAGGAAATGGACACATGATCATCCATTGGACAACATCATTGGAAACCTCTCGTCCAGTATCCACACGGAAACAACTTGCAACCGATGCCTTATGGTGCTTCTTCAACTCCGTACTCTCTAAGATCGAACCAAAAGATGTTAAAACGGCCATGAATGAAGACAGCTGGTTCAATGCCATGCAAGAAGAAATTCATGAGTTTGATCGACTAGATGTATGGGAATTAGTACCGCTCTGACTGTGCTATGATAATTGCTCTAAAGTGGATCTTCAAAGTAAAACTTGATGAGCATGGTGATGTTTTAAAGAACAAGGCTCGATTGGTTGCAAAAGGATACCGTCAAGAAGAGAGTATTGACTTTGAAGAATCATTTGCTCTAGTTGCTCGTATTGAGGCAATCAGAATCTTCTTGGCTAATGCTGCTAGCAAGAATATGGTTGTATATCGGATGGATGTAAAGACGCTTTTCTTGAATGGAGATTTGAAAGAGGTGGTTTCGACCCACCCGAGGGTTTTGTGAATCCAGAGCATCCTACTCATGTCTATCGATTGAAAAAGGCCCTTTACGGTTTGAAGCAAGCTCCTGGAGCATGGTATGATACGCTGTCAAAGTTTCTTCTATCTTCTAGATTCAACAAAGGAGTAGTTGATCCGACATTGTTCACCAGGAAGTCAGGCAAACATTTAATTCATGTTCAAATATATGTTGATGATATTATCTTTGCCTCGACTGACCCTAATGAGTGTGACCATTTTTCAAATGAAATGGGTTCTAAATTTCAAATGTCAATGATGGGACAAATGTCATTTTTCTTGGGATTACAAATTTCACAAAGTCCCGGAGGCATTTTTATTAATCAATCTAAATATGTAAATGAGATTTTAAAGAAATTTGGATTTGATTCTTGTGACCTGTTGACACTCCCATGATTGAGCGTACTAAACTGGATGAGGACCACTCAGGGATCATGGTAGACCAAACGAAATATCGTAGCATGATTGGATCCCGATGTACCTCACCAGCAAGTAGACTACATCTTGTTATTTGTTTGCATATGTGTGCTAGATACCATGCTAAGCCTACCAAAAAGCACCTTGAAGCGGTTAAATGGGTCTTTCGGTATCTCCAAGGAACCATCAACATGGGACTTTGGTACCTCGAAGGACACCGGTATGTCACTAACGTAAACCTATCAGATGCCGATCATGCAGGGATGTCAAGATACACGTCGAAGCGCCCGAGGTGCTCGATTTTGGGTGATAAGCCTGTGAGTTGGTCTTCAAAGAAGCAAATGAGTACTTCTATTTCCTCTGCAGAGGCTGAATACATAGCCATGTCATCTTGTTGTGCTCAAATTCTTTGGATGAGATCCCAATTATCTGACTATGGCTTTGAATTCAACAAAATCCCTCTTTGTGATAATAAAGTGCTATTGCTCTCTCATGCAACAACGCTCAACACTCAAGAGCAAAGCACATCGACATTCGACATCATTTCATCAGGGAGCAAGTTGAAAACGATGTGGTGGAACTATATTTGTGAGGACCGAATACCGTTAGCGACATCTTCACCAAAGCTCTTCCTAGAGAACGCTTTGAGTTTATCCTTCCACGACTTGGTCTTAAGAGCCTACAACCGGAAACACTCAAACGTCTTCAAGAGGAAGAAGAGGAGTAAAGGTTTTCCTTCATCTATCTCTTGTAAATATCTATTCGAAAAACAAAATACAAAATTACAAAACCTTCAAAAAGCAAATGGAAAAATAGAAAACTTTCAAAAAGCAAGAGGAGTAAAAGGTTTTCCTTCATCTATCTCTTGTAAATATCTTTGTGTTGTCATTCAAAGAATGACACGGGACTTTAGATGTTAGTCGAATGTTCCCAAAAAAAGGATTGAGAGAAAGATTTTTTAAGCAAGTGGTTTATTGTCATTTCAGGCAATAACCCGCTCTTCAATGAAAGAACAAAGCCATGCTTTATCTTGGTTTTCAAATCTCATGCTCTGATTCTATAACCATTTTCTTCTATCTAATGAAAACTAATTGATTTGAAAAATAACTCGGACTCTATTTTGAAAATCATCTAGACTTAACATTTGTAAAATGGGGAGAATGATTTCATAAGGTTATTCAAACAATTCATACAATTTTTTTCCAAAATATAATCATGCATGTTTAATCAATGGAGTTTAAAGTCTTAAAATTCGATCCTTATCAGTTAAAACGTTTTCATAATCAAGTCACAATTCTCCTTAAAAGCTTTCAAAATCAATTTAAATCTATAGAGATCACAACTCTCAAATGATTTGATAATTGTGATCGGGGGAGAATTTGTGATTCAAATTGGATTTAAACTAATAATTCGGTAAATGGTTTTATAAGGATGTACAAGCACTCCCTCCCACATGTGCCAAACGATTTCAAATTTTCCATGCACATGTTGAGGGGGAGCATCTCTTAAACCACAAAGATTTGTAACGTGATCAATTTAATTCAATGTGCAGACTTTTCCTCCTCGTGCAAAACAATTTCAAATCTCTAGGCACATATTGAGGGGGAGAAACTTTTGAAAACCACATCCTTTCCCATATAAATATCTTTATCAAAGTATGAAAAATGCTAATTTTGATCGGGAAAGTGATGTAGATAACTTTTAGAAATGGTTGATCAAAGAAGAATTTCATTCTTAAAGCGATATTTTCAAGCCCTCTTGCCTCCATGTGCTAAAAACATCTTAAATACATGATGCACATGTTGAGGAGGAGCTCTATTTCTAAAATTATCAAAAACAATTCAGATACAAAATACTTTGATAATATATCACAAGTATCTGGATTGATTTTCAAATGGTTTTCAATTGGTTCCAATGGCAGATGAACAATACCAAATAGACTGACCAAATTTACTTTATGTATGGTGATATAAGGATGATAAGGTTAGGTATTTGTTCCCATGAGCCTTGAGAACGGAAGGATCTACCAAGGGACAATCCACTAGATAGTGTAGAAGTCCTTAGGTATGATGAAAAAAAGGAGAAAAACGAGAATATGGGAAGAGTGCGGACTAAGACTGAGCTAGTACTGGAATAAACCCAACAAGGTTCTAGTAATGAAGTCTTGGTAAGCACTGAAGGGGTTGAAGAATGAAAAAGAAATGAATATGAAAAGGGTGAAAATAAATAGCCCTCCAATAATTCAACCTTAGCGCAGAAACCGGGTTCAATTCATATACTACTGGTGGTTACCAAGGTAACATCGGTATTGAAGACAAGACGTCATGGACCCGGACGACCGCACTTCAACTTTTCAAACCACTCAAGTTCCTCTTAAAAGGACTTGTTTCATTCTCACGGGAACCGACATAATCTATCGAATTTCTCTTAGAGATAGTTGATATTGAAGAAGGAGACCCTCTCCCTAGTCTCTGGCATAGGAACTAAATATGCACAATTGAGTCTAGAGCCATGAGATCATCTTATAAATCTCATTAGGACACTTTCAATGAAGACTCTCTATTTCACACAATGTGGAAAGAGATTATATCTTATGAGTCCTACGCATTATCCTTGTGGTATTGCCGAACATCCTGAGTGATATGCAATAATATTCACAATGAAGATGGAAAGCCTTCTGGAGCCAACATCAAACAAGCTCTGGTAGGTGGCATGTGAGATCTATCCAATAGATCAACCATGTGACAACTGAACGAAACAATGGGCGATTCATTCTTTTGAATCAATCCTGGTTCAGGTTATGGATTGACGGATACCTTTGAAAACCGGTCGTTGTGCTTAAAACTCTTTTCTTTAGCACATCGACTGTGTACAAATATTTCAAAATAAAAGGTGTTTATGATTGATAATTGATTTTCATTAAAACCTTCGTTGTATTGCAAAAACAATTTCTATTGAGCGATACACGATTTTTTTCAAATCATTCTTTTTATCAATCGTGAATCTCAATTATTTGGTTCACTCACTCTGCGTTGTCTTCTTTGAGACGTTCCGGTTTGAGAACGGCTAGAGCAGCTGCGAAACCTGTCAAGAAAGTTCTGGAATTTTACGATCACGTGCGCAGATTTGTACTTACGATCAACGAGGAACCGAGGGCCGTGTACCTCAATTCAACGAAAGTGATCAAAGACACTTTCGTGCGCTTTATTGCTAACTGTTTTATGCAGTACACCCCGCGTTTGCGGTGATCGAATTGAAGCGAAGTCAATCCATAGCCGAAATGCTCACACAACACATTCATATCTAAAGAAATCATGATTAGTGCATCAATGACTCGAATATTTTCACTCCATGCTTCTGCTACGCTGCTGCCAATATCATGAATCAACGAAAGCTTCCACTACTCTGATGAGAATATATCATGATCCATAATGTGAGCATGTCGGTCCAAAAGTCACAACATCACATAATACCAACACTACAAAGGATGAGTCAAAGATTTATGTTTGCTGATGATCTCAAAGCTGGCTCAAAACTCAGTATCACGTGGATAAGTTAAAGACCTCCACTCAGATTATCCAAACATGCAAAATGAAGAATCAAAGACTACGAGCTACAGAACAAAGAACATGAACAAGAATCCAAGAACAATCTCAATGTAATATCTGTTTGTATTCTATGTAATTTGAGGTGACCTCCCTTAGGGGGAGATTGTTAGGATTTAGTAAATCCATGTATTAAAGTGTCGGTCACCTCAAGTATTTGTAATCGTTAGAAAGCTCGTAGTCGTAGTTATTTAATGTCATGTAGTATTTAGTTAAGTAATACCGTGGAGGACGGACGGTTCTTTACCCACTGTATGCCTGATCCACAGCCCGTTAGGTGGCGTTTTGTGTAAAGACTATAAATACTCTCTACCTTCCAAGGTAGAGAGTTGGAGCTCATAATAAGATTTTTCTTTCTCTCACTAAAGTTCCCAAACCTTTGACTTTCTCTCTCTAGAAAATCATCTATATGCCTAATTGTGTTTGTGTTATGATGTGTATGTGAAATCCAATATGTAACATACTCCAACAGCATAGCCATCGAGGAAAATGTTAAACCATCTTCGAGTGCCTTATTTGCAAAGCATAAAATAAAGCCCATTTTCCTCCAATATCATTCAAAACATGATCAAGCACCCGGTAAATGCACCCCCGGTGGAGCCAAAACACCAGACACATCGCAAGGCGACCACTACATAGTGGAGTGGCTGAAATTCAAATTTCCCCGCTTGGTGAACTTTAAATATGGCTTCTTTGGTTTCCGCCATGTCCTATAAAACATAAACCCTAATAACAATTAGAATCAACCACTAGACTTTAAGGGGTATAGTGACCATACCTATAAAACATAAACCCTAATAACAATTTCAATAACTTTTAATTAAATAAATATTTAATAATAGAATATAAAATATAAAGTCCACAGCTTATTTGTATTCATGTACTCTATAAATATATGAACTAATAAGGTAACAAAGTACATACGGGAGTACAACAAACCCGGATTTGTTTCTAAAAAAGAAGAAAAGGACAACGATTTTTTATCCGATTCTTCGATGAAAGTCACCTAGGTAAGCATCCAGAATGGAAACTTGATGAAAGATATTTTACTATTCTAATAAGCTATTCAAATGACTTGTTCCATTGTGGCAATAACTTTGAAGAAGACTTTTACAAAAACACTTGTAAAACTTCAAGCGTTTGAAGCTATTGTCAAAAAGCTTTTGTATTTATTAAACTTTCATTTTACACCCAACATTAAATATGCAAAAGTTATTGCAAAACTTTTTGCAGTGAGTAGTTGGTTTTGCAAAAGCTTTACGCCAACCATTTATTGTATTCAATGCATCAAGTCTTTTATGACTTGATGCATTGCTCATGCTCGAGGAATGTGTGGATGTTGATTGTTGAAGATTATTAAATTGATTTAAAAATACAAAAACCATTTCCCAAAAAGAAACTTATATCATTACCTTTAAACAGGTGAAAACAAAATAGCCAAATGCTAGAGTTCACAAAAAAAGTAAAATTTAGAGGCCATCGATACTCTAACTCTTAGTGACCACAAAAAACCCATTTGCAAACTCCAATTCTTACAGTTACTTTGGATTATTCACACTATACACCAATTCAAATTGTCAATAAATAATACAATTGTCTATACAAAACTAAAACACCATTTCATTGGTGAAATTTACCTTTCACTTCTATTGTGATATTTTAGTCAATTAACATTTAGATCAATTAGATTATCAATCATCACAATCATTTACGAAATGCCTGTTCTTTTGTGTCAAGATGGTACATGCACTTCGAATTGTACTAATTTGCACGATTCTTTATTTAAAGACATGATAGACCGTTTCAAGAGAATGGTAATTGCTTTGTGAGCCGGAAAGACTTTCCCAATAGAATGAAATTTTAGAGAGAAACAAGAGTTGATTGATAAGAGGAAGAGAATGATTGAACAACTTCCAGAGTATGAATGTGAGTATGAAGATCTGAAAGCGCGTTTCAAGAGGATCCAAGATGATAATGCTAATTTGGAAGCAACGTGTGAAGAGGCGATAGCTGATTTTAAGATTTACAAAGATTATAATGATGATCTTTGGGTTTAAGTATGAAGAGATGCAAGCCAGTTTTAAGAATTTGAAAGATCATAATGCTGTTGTCAAAGCTAAGTATCAAGAGATGGTTGAATGTAAAAGCTTATCAACATACTCAAAGAAGTTGCGGTGATGTTGATAATTTTTATGATTATGAATGTGTTTTGTATATGTCTAAAAATGTGCTATTTTGGACTTATTTGGTATGTAAGGTAATAAGTATTTATCTAATTAACAAGGTACTATATTACTGCATCAAATTTTATGTTATGATTTTATGATATCATATGTGAAAACATAAATAATCAAAATAATAGCTAATCTCGATATTCTTCACATGCGAATATACTCTAACTAAACTTAATTACAATAATAAACTCAAAATTCCATTAGTTACTGATATTATTCACTAGGAAACATAAATTTTCCAAACCTCAAATAATCAAAGATAAACTGTGATTTATGCAATCTAAAAAATCAGATAGTCAACATAATAAACAAACAAGAAAAACAATTATCTAAATAAATCAATAAACATCTTCACATGTGCAAAAATAGATATGTAATAAAAAAAACATATAATGAGATAGTCAAAAGTAACAAACAAACACTATCTAATAAATCAATTAACATCTTCACATGTGAAAAAAAATAAATATGAAATTCAATTAACATATTCACATGACATAGTCAACGCCGGATAAAAGTTGTTAAAAACTAAATCAGATTCAATCAAAAAAAAGAAATTACAGAGTCTGTTAGGAATTGGAAATTCTATTGTAAAGCATCGGTCACCCCAATTATTATCTAGCTTAAGTTAGCTCGTAGACATATCTTTTATTACGTTATTTGTTAGTTAGTTATTAGCATAGTTTAGTCTAGTGCAACACCGTGGAGGAGGGATCTAAGTTACCCATTGTATGCTCGATCCACGTACCCAAGGAGGAAGCTTTTAGATAAATAGCCTCTCCCTCAAGGGAGAGGGTTGGATGTTCATTTGGAATCTAACCTTCCATGAGTTTCTCTTACTAGAATATCCCACTTTCTCTCTCTAAAACCATATATTCATACGCCCATATTTGTGATTGTTTGTGTGTTTGTGAAATCGAATATGTTACAAATGGTATCAAGAGCCATGGTTTGATCATCTCTTTTACATATCCTTGTATTTCTAGTGGTTTTATATGGTTTTTGGGTTTGAAAAAGTTTAGCGTTTTTTGTATCATTTGGATCATTTCTTGTGTTAAAGGTTGAATCTTGATTGTACTTTTGTGTTTTGAATCATTGTATGTGCTTGGGTTTTGATTTGGAAAGCTTGAATCACGGTGGTTGGGCTTGTTTTGGATTGAAAAGGGTTGTGTTTGTATTTTTCTACCTAGCGACTTGGTTCTCGGCTAAATATTCTTCGTAGCGACTTGTTTCGTTATTTGGTACCGACTTGTAGTTAAAGTAGTAATGACTTGAGCCTAGCGACTTGTCTATTGAGGCAAGCCGACAAACAGAACAAGGTAGTGGAGGTTCCACTTCAGCTAGCGACTTGGTTGACGTAGCGACTTGTCTTTATTATTTCTAGCGACTTATCTTTGTTGTTCTTAGCGAGTTGTTCCTTAGCGACTTGGACACTTAGCGAGTTGTTCTTTAGCGACTTGTATGCTTAGCGATTTGGTGCTTTAGCAGCTTGTATTTAGCGACTTGGTTCATAGCGACTTGTGCTTAGCGACTTGGTTCACAGCGACTTGAGGTTTTAGCGAGTTGCTACTTAGCGACTTGGTGTCTTAGCGACTTGTTCCTAAGGTTTATAGCAACTTGAGTACCTAGCGACTTGGGTAAGTAGCGACTTGTCTTCATGATATTTAGCAATTTGGTGAATTGATGCAAGTTACCTACACCTAATATCCATCTACACAATGTCTTATATCACTGACCCTTTAATCTCCAAAGTGCTTGAACTTTATGATACCTCACAGAACAAAGAAACTGTTTTCTATTCATAATGTTTAACCTTGATTGATTCAAAGAAATTATGATCAAAACACTTCACATCCTGAGTCAAATATCAATGAATCACACTTGTTAATGACACATGATGCAAGGCAAATGGAATGCAACATTGAGCCCTTTCAACTACTTCATCAAGACTCACACAATCAAGTATCCACGACTAGGGATAGAACATGCAAGGCTCTTCCTCGTCAGATCGCACTCCATTGACAAGAACCTGTTTGAACTTAGAACAACCGGGCTTCAAATTACCAAAAAGAAGGTATTAATGGATGATTCTAATGCTGCACTTCAAGTAATCCACAACCAATTCTGCCATTTATCAATGGGGAATATTCCGCAGACTTTGATCAATCTCATTCAAGAAACATACTGGAATGGAAATTCATGAGTTCATCAACACATTTATCCAACTTATGGATAATATGGAAATGTATATTAAGGAAGCCTGCCAAGAGAATGCTAATTTGAATGAGTTGAATGGGTGTCGAAAAATTAAGGAAAAGTTGTGATATGTTGGGTAATGGATCGGAAAGAACGGATGATGCCAATGCAGAGATTTCAGATACAACAAAGGATGATGAACCTACTGCATCAATACAAAGGCTTAGAGTCTAAAAGCTTGAAATAGCTTGCATGTCAAGAACTCCGTTATGCATGAAGTGAATACAGATGCCATACAAACAAATGATAAGGTGTCATGTGATGAGGTACCCTAATCGATCAACATAATGCATTTGCTAATATACCGATCAATTTGATCCTTGCTCTGAACATGATATTGATAAATGTGTCTTGGTTGAGCCTGAAACTAAAATCTTTAAAACAAATGACATGGTTGAAAAAGGGGTTTATGATGAACTTTCAAACAAATACTCAATTCTTGAAAAACATTGTATTTCCTTGAAATTGCAATACAAAGAAAGAAGAAAGTTTTCTTGCTACAAAACCTTGCATAAATCCGAATTCCTAATTTCGAGAATTTTTGAAATTAATCACTTAAAACACCGATTCGGGACAAAGATTCAACCATATGCAACTGAAATTGCAACCTCGATCTGATAAGAAATTTTATATAGGGATAAACAATCCTAACCATGAGGTGAGTGGTACGCTTAAATCTAGGAATGATGAATTGGCTCTATGTGTATCCAACCTATTAAGGGAAAATGAGTCCTTGAGAAAGAACTTATTAAAGAACAATTCCAAGTTGATAGATCAAACTAACTCCTTGTTGGCGTACATTGATGCTCTCAAAGCCCAAATTCGTGATGCTTCACCATTGTTGCCTTAAAAAATGAGCTTAGGAAATCTATTGAAATAGGGTGAACACTAAGTTTGCAAAACCATCAACCTTGGGAAAGCCAATTGTCTGTAAACAACTCGTGAACGTATTGTGTTAGGTACCCAATGCTTTTAGAACGTAAAGATATAAACCATCGAAATCTAAGCTTGCCTCCCGTTGATGTAAAACAAGTTGTCAAAACGGCCACTTCACTAATTCATTCCATATGATTAATAACAATCCCTACTTAATGTTTGAAGCCCTAAGATCAGTAATATTAGGAGTTCATCTAGTTCTTATAAGAAGCATCAAATGGCTAATCAATCCCCTAAGAAACAAACTATTTACAAAAGGACCAATGTTCAAAACAGGGAAGTGGATACATCCAAATCTACTAGCAGTTGTTTCAAATGGATTCCTAATGTAGGTTATTATTTAAGTTTTCGTGATCCAAACGAACTTACACACCTAGATCTTGCCTTAAGTTGATGCCCACAGGAAATATCTTCAAGAATATTGAACCTAAAGGGATTTCTATTAATGACACTCCTAGTCCAAACCGGCAACATCCATAGTGAGGATAATCATGTCATTAACTCATCTATTTGCAATTCTACATGTGCTATTAGTGCAAAGTGTTCTTAGTCCTTTTCAGGTACAATGCTCAATTCAATCATGAACATCATGACCTGGTTTCCATCAAAAATGAAGATTGCTCACTCAGGAATTGTAGCCTGTCAGAATTGATGTACTTCGTACTTTGACTCCTGATGAGTGTCTAAATACTCATCATTTTTGTGTAATCTAAACCAAAAATCATCTCGAAACACTGAAACACATCAAAATGATTAAAATATCACAAATCAGTGTTTTATGTGTTTTAAATGCAAAAATATCAAAATCAGATGAAAAATGTATCAAGTTTGCAAAATTGGCGCTTTTAGTCCCCCAAGTTTTGAAAGTTGTCAAATCTAGTCCCTGGAATTCAAAAAGGTGGAAATTTATCATTCAAGGTCCCTGAAGTATTCTAAGTTGTTTAAAATGATCCTTGAATGATTCTTTGGTCAATTGGCAAGAAAGGTCCCTAAACTTTGAAAATTGCAAAATTAATCCTTGGACTTTTTAAAAAAATGGATTTTATGCAAAAAGGATCCTTGTTTTATCAATGTTTGTCATGATTGGTCCTTGTGAGAGCATTGGAAAAAGTTCACTTTTAGTCCTTGAAGTTTGGTCGAATTACACTTTTGGTCCTTGTTGTTATAGCTTAAACCAAACGGACACCTTATATCACTAAGGCCCAAATCCAATCCAAATACAACCTTAGGCCCAACTTGACCCCTTGCCCTTGAGCCCCAGTTCACAACTCTTTTGACCCTCCACACCCCTTTGACCCTTCCATATTAATCCCCGGTCAACAGAAAGTCAAACCCAGGAAAAAACGCGCCCAAAACCAGAGGCACTGTTCACTTCCTCCTCAACCACTGAAACATCAAAACCAGAGTGGTTTTCACCACATTTTCAACCCCCCTCCATACTATGTTCCCTCCAACCCCCTCTAAACTCCAAATCCTTTAATTATCTCAACCAAATCCAATTAAAGCTCAAACCTGCTTTGAAGATATTTGGCGCCAAATTTTACAAGTGGACGGCTATGATGATAGATGAAGATCCAATGGCTAGAACTTGGTGGGAAAGTCTCAGAGGATATCAAGGATGATGAAAAGTCTATAAAATGGAGAGAAGATGCAATGTATAAAAGTGTGTAGTTTTTATTTAGTATCTTAATGTCGTTTTAAGTGTTTTTAAAGTTAAAGTGTAATTTAAAGCTTCCAAGCACTCTGTTTAAGTATTTTAATATATTGTAAAGCTTTTTCAATTAGCAATTTCAAGTCTTAACCATTTATCTAGTTTATGCAAAATTTCATGTTTAAGCAAAATCTCATGTTGGATCAAATGTTGTTTTCAGTTGTTTAAATGGACTAGAATAGATCACTTAAGCTCCTAGAAAGCTTATTGAAGCTTTTAGACATCTTAAAATTCAGTTGAGAGTCAAGAATAGAAAAATCACAAAAATACCAATTAAATACTTGAAAATAAAAATCACTTGGAGAAGGTGTTCTCACCGAGGTATATTTTGATGGCCTTGGTTTAGAGCTCTGTGGAGAGCATTTAGGATTGGTTCTCGCCTAGTTCTCGCTTTGTGCCTCAAAACCATTTGTAAGCTTTTTGATTAATTTGGCTTTTTACTGTGTCAAGTGTTCATTAGTTCTAATTTCGCTTTGTGATATCTATTTATAATCAAGTGTGTTTAAGCCTTAAAATCAGTAGCTTGTTCTTTTCAATTTGTAGTTTACAAAATTCGGGTTTCAACAGTTAAAGTTGTATTATCATCAAGTCTCAGTTTTATGATGTTATTACTATTGGTTTAAGCTTATTTAGTCCTATTTAATCATAATTCAAGGTCTGAAATTAAGCTCATGGTCTAAACTTGAGATTTGCTTTGTAAAAGTTCATAACAGTCAATATAAAGGTCTGTTTGGAATTGCTGTTTTGAACTGCATCAAGTCCTGTTTGAGTTGCTGTTTTTGCTTGTTTTGTGTCACATAAGTGACTTATATCTCATATCAGTCAAGAAAACAAGTTCTTATAAGCAAAAAGTCAAAAATACATTTGATTCAATCTTATGAGCTCACTGTTGGATTTTTAGGATAGCAGATCTTGATGTTGTGTTTAAAAGTTGTCAATCCAGCTTAAATAAGTTTTAGTTAACCTCAACATAACATATTAAGTACTTAAAATCATATCAAAATCCATCTTAGTCAACATTTTGGTTTTATCAAAAAGTCAAATTGTCACTTAGGTCGTTTTTGAATAAACTTGGGAATTTCATTGTGTGTTCAAATTTAAGTTTCAGCTTATAAGCTCTTGGGATATTATAGTCTAGTTGCTTAACAAAAATAGAAAAATGATAGTTCTTGGTTTCTCAGCTTTTTAAGTGCTTATTTCTCAGCTTTTCTTGGGGTACCTGTTCTAAAATTTGCCCTGTGCACAGTTATTGGTACAAATTTGATAAGCTCACACTGAGCTTATTAGTTGTCCAAATCTTTTGTTCTCTGGTTCCTTGGAAAGCCAACCTGGTCCTCTTGGAGTATCAAGTCTTGTTTTTCACTTTTGAGCTTGTTTACTAGGGCTGCAACAAGCCTCTAGCTTGTCCCACTTTTAAGCCAAGTGCTTATTGTCTTTAATCTAGCTTATCAGTTTGCTTTTTCTTACCTTTTAACTTCATTTGAGTAGTTTTCAGCTTATTGTATCCTATTCCATCCTTTGTTTCAGTGTGCAAGCTTATTTGAGCTTATTTTCACCTAATAAGCTATTAAGTCCACTGTTGGATTCATAAGCCATCAAATCAGCTTATTTGTGTTTGTAAATTTTTTGTCTTTATTTAAGTTTCATATTATTAGTATATAAGTAGTTTTCAAAAAGAAAATTCAGAAAAACATCAATATAAAAATAGTGATAGCGTTTATTTAATATTTTTAGCTTTTTGATTTTTCTTTTCATCTTATTAATAAGCAAATCTTGTTTTTCTTTTTTTCTTAGGTTTCTGTCATCATATAGGATTTTTAGAAAAAGTTTCAGATTTTTCTCTCTTTTTAGTATTTATTATAATTTTAAATAGTTAAAAATAGTAATTAATTAGTAATAAATAATTAAAAGCATAAAAAAATATCTTTTCTGTTTTACAATTAGTTTTATCATATTTTAGATTTTTCAAAGTTAAAATTTTATTTTTTCCCAGTTTATTTTATATTTTCTAGTAATTAAGTGTATTTTAAATAATAATTAATTAGTAATAATTATATAAAAAGTGTGAAAAATATATTTTTAGTTTTAAAATTAGTTTTATAGTATTTTAGATTTTTCAGAATCATAAGTTTATTTTTCTAGCCTTACTTTGTATTTTCTTCTAATTTAGAGTATTTATTAAATAGTTAAAATAGTTTTTAATTAATAATAATTAATTAAATAGTTTTAAAAATAATTTTCTTTTTCTAATAATTTTCTTTTATTTTTAGGATTCCAAAAATGTCATTTTTATATTTTTAGGTCTTTTATTTCTCAGATTCATTTTTTTTTATTTTGTACGTATACGTAGTTTTTTTTAAAAAACTTACGTTTACGTTTTTCTTATCTGATTGTTGTGCTTTCCAATTCTGTGTCCAATTCTATTCCAAGCAATCTGTAGTGTAATAATTCTAATCAAAACCTTTACAGATCACTATCCTTAGTGATCACTCCTTCATCTGAATCAGTTTTACACACCATTGAGTCTCCTTGGGACTAAACGACCCGGGAATTCACTGTATTCTCCTGGACTTCATTGTATTTGTGTTTAAGCTGTTTTAAGTCTATTAGACTTGACTGGTTTAGCATAGATCAAATTTTTGGCGCCGCTGCCGGGGAGGCTTTAGCGTGTGTTTAGCCATTTTCAGATCCATTGTTGCACATACCCACCATTTGTAAAAAGTTTTTGTAAAGTTATAAGAAATCAAAAAGTTCATTAGCACTTTTCCTAAAGTGTTAAAACACCAAAAAAATATAAAACAACAAAACAATCGAACGCTTTTCTATTTTGTATTCTCTTTTAAGGTGATTCTTGAAGAGATACGATTTGGTTAAACGGACGATAAGAAAAATATTGTCCAAAAGTTTTTGAACCCATCTGCACAAATCTTACCTACGTCTTTTCAGTGGTACTTAAAATATACATAAAAATCAACCACCGCAAATCAAGGCAAAGGCACTACCTAACGGGGGGTGCGACCATTAATAAGTTCCCGAACATCAGATTTAAAACTTGCCTTTGTGTCACTTGTGATTTGGTGTACCTTTTTCAAAGAAGCCATTTCATTTGTGATTATTGGTTAAGTTCACTTGTGTTTTGCCTCATTTGTTTTGAAAATTGATTTTTATACATAGTGCATGCGCACTCGTTCTTCCAGTTCTACAAGTCCACTTTCTGAACTTGGAAAGATTCCTCGTAGACGTAGAGGACGTTCAGCTCCTTCAGCCGTGACTGAGGAACGTCTACCACCACCACCTCCCGCCGAAATGGCGGAAGACAAGCCGATGAATGAGCTTCTCCAAGCACCCATCGAGGGTTACGGAGATGCCATTGTTGTTCCAGCCATCGTGGCTGACACTTTCGAGCTCAAAACCGGGTTGCTCAATCTAGTAACCCAAAGCCAATTCTATGGTTTTGAGCGGGATGATCCTCATGCACACATTCGATGGTTAAACAAGATAGCATCTACCATCAAATATAAGAATGTCCCACACGAAGCTATCAAGCTTCTTCTGTTCCCATTTTCTCTAGAGGACAAGCCCGGAATTGGCTTGAGAAACAACTCCCTCGTTCTATAGAGACATGGGAAGATCTTGTCACCAAGTTCGTTAACGAGTTCTATCCTCCATCCCGAACCACAAGTCTTAAGAATGAGATAATGAAATTTTCTCAGAGATTTGATGAATCATTCGGGAAGGCATGGGATCGTTACAAAGAGTTGCTTCGCAAGTGTCCGCATCACGGTTTTACCGAGTTAATGCAAATGGATACTTTCTACAATGGTCTCAATCAGGCCAATCAAGACTCTTTGAATGCCTCCGCGGGAGGTAATTTCTTGAGCAAGACCACCAAAGAGGCCTTGCAAATCATTGAGAACAAATCTCAGTCCGTCCTTTCGAGCTAAGACATATCGTCTAATGCCGGACCTTCCTCTTCTTCATCCCCAGTGAGTACATCTAGCACCGATGCTAAGATTGATAAACTCACGAGACATTGTTCGAGCTTTGGTTCTTGCTAACCAAAGAAAGTCTCCTTCACTCGCATCCTACACACTGAAGTGAAGAAAGTTGAAAGTTGTGTCACCTGTGGTGGTCCTCATGCCTACTACAATTGTACTGCCACCGATGGTAGTCCTTTTGAGGCCAATGCTCTAGTCGGTAGTTCACAGCAAGGAGGTACTCAATACCGCCCTCAAAATGAACCACACTACCGTGCTAACACTAATCAGGCACCACCCGGTTTTAACCAGAATCACAACATGCAAAACCGGAATCAAAACCAACCAAGAATGAACCAAGGTTATCAAAACCAAGGTAATTTCTATCCTGGACCCAATCAAGGTTTCCAACATCAAGGAAACCTTCATCAAAACCATTTCAATCGAGGGAATCAATTTCATGGGAATATGAATCCTAATCAAGGGATTTTGGCTATAATCAAACCATACGGCCTCAAATTGTCCCTCCAGCTCCTCCCGTCATTACTCCTCAGGGACCATCATCTCGATGAGTTACTGAAGCGTTCATGAAATCCCAAGATGAAATGAACGGTTGTTGGTCACGATTGCCGATCTGAAGAAGTCTTTAAATGATCGACCCTCGAGCTCGGGTACTTTACCGAGCAACACGATCGCTAACCCGAGGGGCGATGCAAAGGCGATCACAACCGAAAGTGGTGTTTCATACAATGGACCCACTATTCCTACTACCTCTTCTTCTTCTCTCCCTAAGGTAGTGGAAAGTGAACCTCCAACACACAATGGACCTACGACTCCAATGCCCCCTCCTCCTGTGGCAATGAGTCAAGTTACCAAGGCGACAAAGGACAAGGAACTTCCTATTGATAATGGAAGTGCCACACACGTCCTACCTTCGGTAGTCCAACCTCAAGTTGTCCAGAAACCCAAGTCTAATCAAGGAGTTGTTTTTGAACCTCCTGTAGCTCCTGTTGAAAATCAGAAATCCAAATCTTCTATTCCTTACCCATCACGCTTGAATGAGCAAAAGCTCCGCGAGAAAGCTAGTCATCAAATGGATAAATTTTTCCAAATTTTCCAAGAGTTACATTTTGACATAAGCTTTGCGGATGCTATCATGCTGATGCCCAAGTTTGCATCAACTCTCAAGCACATGTTAAGCAATAAGGAAAAGCTGTTTGAAATGGCTAAGACTCCTCTTAATGAGAACTGCTCTGCAGTCATCCTAAAGAAGCTTCCAGAAAAGCTTGGAGATCCTGGGAAATTTCTCTTACCTTGTGTATTCCCGGGAATGGTTGAATGCTTTGCCCTAGCAGATCTTGGTGCAAGCATAAACCTTATGCCATATTCAGTGTGGAAGAAACTTTCTTCCGAACTCACTCCTACATACATGACTCTCGAGCTTGCAGATCGTTCCATATCCCGTCCTCTTGGCATTCTGAGGGACGTATTTGAAAGTAGGAAAGTGCCATTTCCCAGCTGACTTCGTGGTTGTTGATTTTGATGCCGATCATCGGGTTCCTCTCATTGTTGGTCGAGGATTCCCGAGAACGGGCCGTGCTCTCATAGATGTATTTGAGCAAGAAATCACATTGCGTGTTGGTAACGAAGCTGTCACCTTCAACCTTGACCAAACTTCGAGGTACTCCGAAACTATGATTCGAATCGGTTAACCGAATAGATATCATTGATGTTGCTTCCGACGAGTACTCTCAAGAAGTTCTTGGTTATTCTCATAATTCGTGAGGGGATTCCACCACATCGTCTCAACCTATCATAGCCAATTCTACTCCTTCTATCACTCCTTTTGAGGGAAATGACTCCATCTCGAAAGAGATTGAGGCATACTTGGCTAATGATTCTGTGCCTTGGGAAATTGATCACGCTCCAATTGATATTGAGGGGGACATACTTCTTATTGAAAAGTTGCTCAATGATGATCCATCATCAAACCCTCATCCTAGTGATTCAATTCCTGATGAGATTAGTCAAAATGAGATTAATCGGAGGAGATATTCTTCTTGAGAAATTGTCAAATCTGGACACTTCTCTTCCTCTCCCTCCCATCAAACTTCATAACAAGGAAGTCAAATCAGTTGAGAAAACTGATGAATTTCCTGAGGTTGAGCTTAAGAACTTACCTCCTCATCTTGAGTATGCATTTCTAGAAGGTGATGATAAATTACCCGTCATTATTGCTCGAGATTTGAGTAAAGATGAAAAAGCTGCTCTCATAAAAATCTTGAAGTCTCACAAGCAAGCAATTGCTTGGAAACTCTCCGACATCAAAGGTATAAACCCTGAGTTTTGTACTCATAAAATCTTGATGGAGGATGACTTTAAACCCGCAGTTCAACATCAGAGACGAGTGAATCCAAAAATCCATGATGTTATCAAACAAGAGGTTATCAAACTTCTTGATGCAGGATTGATTTACCCATCTCGATAGTCCTTGGGTCAGCCCAATTCATTGTGTTCGAAAAGGGTGGCATAAATGTTATCACAAATGAAGATAACGAGTTAATTCCAACTCGATTGGTAACGGGATGGCGTGTTTGCATCGACTATCGTAAGTTGAATGACGCCACCCGTAAAGACCATTTTCCTCTACCTTTCATGGACCAGATGCTTGAGAGATTAGCAGGGAATGAGTACTATTGTTTCCTTGATGGTTTCTCGGGTTACTTTCAGATCCCTATTGATCCACATGATCAAGAGAAGACCACATTCACTTGCCCATACGGAACTTTTGCCTACAAACGTATGCCTTTTGGCTTATGTAATGCTCCTGGCACATTCCAACGATGTATGATGGCCATATTCCACGACATGATCGGGGAAACAATGGAAGTGTTTATGGATGACTTCTCGGTTATTGGGGATTCTTTTCAATCATGTCTCTCCCATTTAGATAAAATGCTTCAAAGATGTGAAGACACCAATCTTTGTCTAAACTGGGAGAAGAGCCACTTTATGGTCAAAGAAGGCATTGTCCTTGGCCATAAAATTTCAAAGAATGGGATTGAGGTAGATAGAGCAAAAGTTGATGTTATTGCTAAATTACCTCATCCTACTACCGTCAAAGGTATTAGGAGTTTTTTAGGTCATGCCGGTTTCTATCGTAGATTCATACAAGATTTTTCCAAAATCGCCCGGCCTATGACCCATCTTCTTGAAAAGGATGCTCCTTTTATCTTCTCACCCGAGTGCATCATAGCTTTTGAAACATTGAAGAAAAAGCTTACTGAGGCACCCATTCTCGTTGCCCCGACCGACTTGCCTTTTGAGCTCCTGTGCGATGCAAGTGATTTTGCTATCGGTGCAGTCCTAGGGCAACGAAGAAATAAACATTTTCAGCCTATTCACTACGCAAGCAAAACTATGACTGAGGCTCAAACTCATTACACCACCACAGAAAAAGAGCTATTAGCCGTGGTGTATGCTTTTGAGAAGTTTCGGCCGTATCTTATCTTGACCAAATGCGTAGTGTATACGGATCACTCGGCTCTTAAATATCTCTTTGCAAAACAAGATGCAAAGCCGAGATTGCTTCGTTGGATTCTCCTCCTCCAAGAATTTGATATCATCATACGTGATAAAAAAGGAGCTGAGAATCTAGCTGCCGATCATTTGTCCAGATTAGAAAACCCTCACCAAGATGTTTTCGAGAAAAGGAAATAAATGAAACATTTCCTCTCGAGACACTCAATGCGGTTTCTTTTCGTGGAAATTCTACCACCCCATGGTTTGTTGACTTCGCAAATTACCATGCGGGTAACTTCATTGTGAAAGGGATGTCGACCGAGCAGAAGAACAAATTCTTCAAGGATGTTAAACACTATTTCTGGGACGACCCTTTCTTATTCAAAATCTGTGCGGATCAAGTCATCCGACGGTGTGTTTATGGACAAGAAGCTCTTGACATTCTCAAAGCTTGCTATGCTGGACCCACCGGGGGCCATCATAGTCCAAACTACACCGCTAAAAGGTGTTTGATTCAGGTTCTATTGGCCCACAATCTATAAGGATGCCCACGAATTTGTAAAGCCTGTGACGCTTGTCGAACGTCACGAAATATCTCTCAAAGCAATGAAATGCCACAAAATGCCATTCAAGTTTGTGAGATATTTGACATATGGGGTATTGATTTTATGGGGCCGTTTCCATCTTCTCGTGGAAACAAGTACATACTCGTGGTTGTTGACTATCTGTCAAAATGGGTTGAAGCAAAAGCTTTACCCACCAATGATGCCCGAGTTGTTGTGAAATTTTTGAAATCTCTGTTTGCCAGGTTTGGAACTCCGAGAGCGATAATCGTGATCGTGGGTACACATTTCCGCAATGACCAATTTGAAAGAGTCATGCAAAAGTATGGTGTTACCCACCGACTCTCTCGCATACCACCCCAAACAAGTGGGCAGTGGAAGTTTCAAACCGTGGTCTTAAAAGGATTCTTGAAAGGACAAGAGGCGAAAATCGTGCATCCTGGTCGGATAAGCTTGATGACGCACTCTGGGCCTTCCGTACAGCTTACAAAACACCCATCGGGTGTACTCCATACAAGCTAGTGTACGGAAAGGCATGTCATCTTCCGATCGAGTTAGAGCACAAGGCATACTGGGCCTTGAAGCATGCAAACTTCAATATACGCATACCGGTGATCACAGAAAATTTCAAATGAATGAACTAAATGAACTTCGTGATCAAGCTTACGAGAACTCTTTGATCTATAAACAAAAGACAAAGAAGATTCATGACTCTAAAATCAAAAACCGCGTTTTCAACGTTGGTGATCGAGTCCTTCTTTTCAATTCCAGATTGAAGATTTTCTCGGGAAAGCTTAAGTCCCGCTGGTCTGATCCATTCACTATTGCTAAGGTTTATCCTTATGGTACCGTTGAGTTATCTCAACCCGATGGTCCTAATTTTAAAGTGAATGGTCATCGAGTGAAGCATTACTTTGGAGAGGACATTCCCCCTGTGGTTGTCCCAGATCTACAAACATTCCCCATGAACCAATGAATGCGGGGATCGAGTCAAGCTAGTGACTCGGTAATCAAAAACATTAGCACGCACCATATGGGTTTTCACCCATGATTCTGTCTTCTTACCCCCTTTCTACCACCCTAGTGTGGGGGAGTTTCCCCACACTGTTGTATATTCTCATTCTTTCTTTAAAAAAAAAAAAAAAAAAAAAATCTTCTTCTAAATAAATGGCCGTAATATTTCCCTTTTACGTTCTTTGTTTCGGCATAACCGCTGGTACTTTGAATATTGAGGGCAATATTCATTTCTAAGTGTGGGGGGAATTCTCGCGAATTTTATCATATAATTATACCAATTCCCCCGTTTTGGCCAAAATTTTTTGGAGTAAGTGTTCTACACTTTCTCATTTGGTTATCAGTCCGCCATGTTTGATAAACTAAAGGATTGGCTAATCCAGGAGCAAACGGCTCTTGGTAAAGATTTCTCAAATCCGTTTATATGGCTTGCAATTTGCCCAAAATTGTATGGTTCTCAACTCACCATATCCTAAAAAGTGAAGAGTTGGCTAGCCCGCAAGGTTATGGCTTGTGGTAAAGGCAGTGGAAAATCCATAATTGGTATTCAGCTCACCAAAGATAATTCTGATAATTTATCTAAGAGTTGGCTAGTCCAGAAGGGTACGGCTTCTGGTAAAGACAAAATCAAATCCGTTATATGGTTTATGATTTGCCAATAAATCATTTGGTTATCGTTGTACCAAGGTTCTTACTTGAATCAAAACAATTGGCTACTCCGAAGTGATGGCTTTTGGTAAAGAGAATAAATCCATCAAGTTTTCTCAAATCATTGCTAGGGACTAGCAATATCTCGATGTGGGGATTGATGAGTGTCTAAATACTCATCATTTTTGTACAATCTAAACTGCAAAATTATCTGAAAACACTCAGAAACACATCAAAATGATCAAAATATCACAAATCAGTGTTTTATGTGTTTTAAATGCAAAAATATCAAAATCGGATGAAAAATGTATCAAGTTTGCAAAATTGGCAGTTTTAGTCCCCAAGTTTTAAAAGTTGTCAAATCTAGTCCCTGGAATTCAAAAATGTGGAAATTTATCATTCAAGGTCCCTGAAGTATTCTAAGTTGTTTAAAATGATCCTTGAATGATTCTTTGGTCAATTGGCAAGAAAGGTCCCTAAACTTTGGAAAATTGCAAAATTAATCCTTGGACTTTTAAAAAAATGGATTTTATGCAAAAAGGATCCTTGTTTTATCAATGTTTGTCATGATTGGTCCTTGTGAGAGCATTGGAAAAAGTTCACTTTTAGTCCTTGAAGTTTGGTCGAATTACACTTTTGGTCCTTGTTGTTATAGCTTAAACCAAACGGACACCTTATATCACTAAGGCCCAAATCCAATCCAAATACAACCTTAGGCCCAATCCCCTTGACCCTTTGCCCTTGAGCCCCAGTTCACAACTCTTTTTTACCCCAGTCACACCCCCTTTTGACCCCCCCTTCATATTATTAATCCCCGGTCAACAGAAAGTCAAACCCAGGAAAAAACGCGCCCAAAACCAGAGGCAATGTTTCACTTCCTCCTCAACCACCAAACATCAAAACCAGAGTGGTTTTCACCACATTTTCAACCCCCCTCCATACTATGTTCCCTCCAACCCCCTCTAAACTCCAAATCCTTTAATTATCTCAACCAAATCCAATTAAAGCTCAAACCTGCTTTGAAGATATTTGGCGCCAAATTTTACAAGTGGACGGCTATGATGATAGATGAAGATCCAATGGCTAGAACTTGGTGGGAAAGTCTCAGAGGATATCAAGGATGATGAAAAGTCTATAAAATGGAGAGAAGATGCAATGTATAAAAGTGTGTAGTTTTTATTTAGTATCTTAATGTCGTTTTAAGTGTTTTTAAAGTTAAAGTGTAATTTAAAGCTTCCAAGCACTCTGTTTAAGTATTTTAATATATTGTAAAGCTTTTTCAATTAGCAATTTCAAGTCTTAACCATTTATCTAGTTTATGCAAAATTTCATGTTTAAGCAAAATCTCATGTTGGATCAAATGTTGTTTTCAGTTGTTTAAATGGACTAGAATAGATCACTTAAGCTCCTAGAAAGCTTATTGAAGCTTTTAGACATCTTAAAATTCAGTTGAGAGTCAAGAATAGAAAAATCACAAAAATACCAATTAAATACTTGAAAAATAAAAAATCACTTGGAGAAGGTGTTCTCAGCTGGAGCAAGGTATATTTTTGATGGCCTTGGTTTAGAGCTCTGTGGAGAGCATTTAGGATTGGTTCTCAGTTCCTAGTTCTCAGTTTGTGCCTCAAAACCATTTGTAAGCTTTTTGATTAATTTGGCTTTTTACTGTGTCAAGTGTTCATTAGTTCTAATTTCTGTTTCTTTGTGATATCTATTTATAATCAAGTGTGTTTAAGCCTTAAAATCAGTAGCTTGTTCTTTTCAATTTGTAGTTTACAAAAATTCAGTTTCAACAGTTAAAGTTGTATTATCATCAAGTCTCAGTTTTATGATGTTATTACTATTGGTTTAAGCTTATTTAGTCCTATTTAATCATAATTCAAGGTCTGAAATTAAGCTCATGGTCTAAACTTGAGATTTGCTTTGTAAAAGTTCATAACAGTCAATATAAAGGTCTGTTTGGAATTGCTGTTTTGAACTGCATCAAGTCCTGTTTGAGTTGCTGTTTTTGCTTGTTTTGTGTCACATAAGTGACTTATATCTCATATCAGTCAAGAAAACAAGTTCTTATAAGCAAAAAGTCAAAAATACATTTGATTCAATCTTATGAGCTCACTGTTGGATTTTTAGGATAGCAGATCTTGATGTTGTGTTTAAAAGTTGTCAATCCAGCTTAAATAAGTTTTAGTTAACCTCAACATAACATATTAAGTACTTAAAATCAGATCAAAATCCATCTTAGTCAACATTTTGGTTTTATCAAAAAGTCAAATTGTCACTTAGGTCGTTTTTGAATAAACTTGGGAATTTCATTGTGTGTTCAAATTTAAGTTTCAGCTTATAAGCTCTTGGGATATTATAGTCTAGTTGCTTAACAAAAATAGAAAAATGATAGTTCTTGGTTTCTCAGCTTTTTAAGTGCTTATTTCTCAGCTTTTCTTGGGGTACCTGTTCTAAAATTTGCCCTGTGCACAGTTATTGGTACAAATTTGATAAGCTCACACTGAGCTTATTAGTTGTCCAAATCTTTTGTTCTCTGGTTCCTTGGAAAGCCAACCTGGTCCTCTTGGAGTATCAAGTCTTGTTTTTCACTTTTGAGCTTGTTTACTAGGGCTGCAACAAGCCTCTAGCTTGTCCCACTTTTGTGAATAAGCCAAGTGCTTATTGTCTTTAATCTAGCTTATCAGTTTGCTTTTTCTTACCTTTTAACTTCATTTGAGTAGTTTTCAGCTTATTGTATCCTATTCCATCCTTTGTTTCAGTGTGCAAGCTTATTTGAGCTTATTTTCACCTAATAAGCTATTAAGTCCACTGTTGGATTCATAAGCCATCAAATCAGCTTATTTGTGTTTGTAAATTTTTTGTCTTTGTTAAAGTTTCATATTATTAGTATATAAGTAGTTTTCAAAAAGAAAATTCAGAAAAACATCAATATAAAAATAGTGATAGCGTTTATTTAATATTTTTAGCTTTTTGATTTTTCTTTTCATCTTATTAATAAGCAAATCTTGTTTTTCTCTTTTTCTTAGGTTTCTGTCATCATATAGGATTTTTAGAAAAAGTTTCAGATTTTTCTCTCTCTTTTTAGTATTTATTATAATTTTAAATAGTTAAAAATAGTAATTAATTAGTAATAAATAATTAAAAAGCATAAAAAAATATCTTTTCTGTTTTACAATTAGTTTTATCATATTTTAGATTTTTCAAAGTTAAAATTTTATTTTTTTCCAGTTTATTTTATATTTTCTAGTAATTAAGTGTATTTTAAATAATAATTAATTAGTAATAATTATATAAAAAGTGTGAAAAATATATTTTTAGTTTTAAAATTAGTTTTATAGTATTTTAGATTTTTCAGAATCATAAGTTTATTTTTCTAGCCTTACTTTGTATTTTCTTCTAATTTAGAGTATTTATTAAATAGTTAAAATAGTTTTTTAATTAATAATAATTAATTAAATAGTTTTAAAAATAATTTTCTTTTTCTAATAATTTTCTTTTATTTTTAGGATTCCAAAAATGTCATTTTTATATTTTTAGGTCTTTTATTTCTCAGATTCATTTTTTTTATTTTGTACGTATACGCAGTTTTTTTTTTTAAAAACTTACGTTTACGTTTTTCTTATCTGATTGTTGTGCTTTCCAATTCTGTGTCCAATTCTATTCCAAGCAATCTGTAGTGTAATAATTCTAATCAAAACCTTTACAGATCACTATCCTTAGTGATCACTCCTTCATCTGAATCAGTTTTACACACCATTGAGTCTCCTTGGGACTAAACGACCCGGGAATTCACTGTATTCTCCTGGACTTCATTGTATTTGTGTTTAAGCTGTTTTAAGTCTATTAGACTTGACTGGTTTAGCATAGATCAAATTTTTGGCACTGTTCGACTTGATTCAGGACTCGTCTCATGAATCCGTGTACAAATTAATTTTTCACTTATTTAAAAAAAATCAAAATCATCATTTTTTTAATTAATTAAATCTTTACCCACAATCTGATAAAAGATGTATCTCTTTTTATCGATAACATCTACGGTCCTAGAAATGTCATTCAATAATGATACGGGTCCATAGATGAAGTTCGAACAAAATATATATTCTATTTTATAAACGGGGGTCCAGAATTCAATCAATGATCACTTTTGATTGGTGACATTGATTGAGGGGGAGTATATTTCAATTTATCTCTGTTTCACTATGCATCATTGTTTGATATGTATTGTGTGCTGCTGCATGTTTAAGTCATGATTCGTTATGTCCATTGTGCTAGATAGCTTATCTATGTTATGTCACTTTTGGTACTTGTTATATTATTCAACATGAATGCTTCTTATCCATCGTATCTGCATGCAATCTGATAAGTACAAGGACTGAAAGTGTCAATAGTACAAATCTATGTGTGATACTTAGATAGGTAGCGACTTGTCTCCAAATATGACACTTGTTGATAATTTGGATAGCGACTTGCTTTAATCATGGATAGCGACTTGGTTTTACTAAGGGGTAGCGACTTGTTTTTACCCTTAACTAGCGAGTTGCCTCTTTAGCACAATTACAGGGACTGAATGTGTGAACTTGTAAAACTTGAAAAAAAAATATACTTAACCCCCCTAGCGACTTGACACAAGTTACAAATTTTCAAAAATCCCAAAAGTGTCTTTCTTTTCCTCTCGTAACCATTGCAATAGCGATTTGATTGTGGTAGGCTTATTTCTACGTTTTTATTTCAAATCATGTAGATCTTATATCTCCCATAACGCATTCTTCTTTACAGATTCCACCGTGCGGTTTTTGCCTCGTCTATTGATTCCCTCGTTTAGGTTTGTTAATGTATTCGCTTAATAGGAACACTTGATATAATTAGGTGTAGTTTGGGTTCACTAGGATATTTGTGATGGTGCGATTGTTTGTTTAAATGGGCCTTTGCGCGTATAGTTGTAATACTTATTTGAGTTTGTTGTGTTGTGATGTTATGATTATGGTTGTGCTTGTAGCTGTTTGTATTGGCTCATTGAAGCAATTTGGTTGTGTCATTCTAATGGTTATATTTGTTGATTGGACTGTTGTGTTATGCGCAAGATTGTAAAAATCGCTAGGCGCTAGTGAGGCGGTCGGGTAGGGCCTAGCGATTAATCGGTTAGGCGGGGATTAATCGGGGATTAATCGGATTAGAATTTTTATGCATAAAATTGTAATTTTAGATATTGTATTATATTATATGTATGAGATAAGCATAGTGTATCAAAGTTCAAATATTTCAAGTGTTTAATTATAAACATAATACATAATTATTCAAAGTTCAAAGTCAAAAATAGATATTACTCTGTTTGTTGACCATTTTTAGGCGAGCTTTGACCAATTTTGTTCGATTAATCGGTTTGTTGACCGATTTTTAAGTGGTTTTGTCTGAATTTTAAGCGATTTTGTTGACCAATTTTTAAGCGATTTTGTTCGATTAGACTGATTTTGTTCGATTTTGTTCGATTAATTGGTTTGTTGACCGATTTTTAAGCAATCTTTGTCCAAACCGATTAAATAGGCCGATTATGATAAATCAAGGCGGTTACCGAGCGATCAGTGATTATGCGGGGATTAATCGGGCACCTGGACCGATTTTTACAACAGAGGTTATGCGTATGTCTAGTTATGTTCTTGGTAGCGACTTGCCAGATAGCATATTGTTCTTGGTAGCGAGTTGGTGCACATATTCCTCGTGGCGAGTTGTGATATCCTAATACATTCTTGCTAGCGACTTGCTTTGTAACTGGGTGATACAAATTGTAGCGACTTGGCCTTGTAACTTTTGATAGCGACTTGTCTTGACAAGTTAGCGACTTGCTTAAACGTTTTCATAAAGGCGACTTGTTAAGTATTTTTCTTATAGCGACTTGTTTTGACAAGTTAGCGACTTGCTATATCATTTTCACAATGGCGAGTTGTCACTATTTTTTTGTAGCAACTTGCTTTGTCAAATTGTTTAAAGCGACTTGCTGTAATAATTTCATGATAGCGACTTGGTTCAGGTTTTTCCTGTAGCGACTTGTCTTGACAAATCACTCATAGCGACTTCCTATAACAATTTTTGTTTAAGCAATTTGTATCTGGTTTCTCTTGTAGCGACTTGATTTGACAACTTGTTTTAACAACTTGTTATAACACTTCCACTATAGCATCTTGTCTCATGAAAACCTATTATCGTAATTTTGTTTTTAACAATTTTGGCTCAAAACAAATTGTCTCTAGAAAACTTTGTCAAAATGATTTGTTACTTTGAAAATTACTAAAGCATCTTAATCTATTTTCTAAGCATTTCAATCTGATTATTGGTAATCAGTCATGTTTGCTACTCGTTGTGCTTGTGTCATGTGGTTGCATTAAAAGTTGTTCAGCTAACCATGTCTAATTTAACATGCTCTCAAACACTGTTGTTGTCTGTGTGTTTCTACAGAATTTCAAATGGCTAACACAACTTCATCCGAGAACCTTGCTACCTCTACTCCATCCATAGTTCTTACAGACAATGAAATTCTTCCAGAAGACAAATGGGTAGAGATTGGGAAAAGTAACTGTTATGTGGACATGGAAAGATTGCAACAAAATCCAATCTTCAAAGTGGCAATTGATATTCTTAAAAACACTAATTTCTTTAGTGCCTTGACCAAGCAATGCACAATCCCTTCCATTTACCTACAACAATTTTGGGACACCATCACATGGGACAAGATCACAGCCACCTATTCTTGCAAGCTTGATGATAAGGAACATGAAATCACATCTGACATTCTCAGTAAGGCCCTAGGAATCACACCATGTGACCCTACCAAACAATCTGTCCCTCCACCTAGTGTTGAAGAACTAATAGACTTTCTAAATGATTTGGGTTATCAAGTTAACATAACAAGGGCTTCATATATCATCACCGGGCACATGTATCAACCTTGGAGAGCCATTACTACCATTCTCAACTTATGCTTATCTGGCAAAACCTCAGGGTTCGATAAAGTGAGGATACCTATTCTGCAAATCTTATGGGGTCTCGTCAAAGGGGTGAACATTGATGTCTCGGAACGTATTTGGGAAGAATTCTCATTGTCTATGCACACTTTCATCACCGACAGAACAAATGTTCAGAATCAAGCCCAAGCAAGGAAGAAAGTACACAAACTTGTAATTCCTAGCATAAGATTCTCGAAGCTTATCATTCAGTTCTTGCAACAAACTCATCATTTTAATCCAAGGAGTGAGTCAGTCCTCCATAATGCTAGAGATGAATTTGTACTCGGTAACCTCAAGTATGTTACCAGAGGTGTTAATAAAGAGATCTTTGGAATGCCAATTCCTGATGCACTTCTCACAGATGATATTAAGAAGACTGACTACTTCAGATTATACAAGAAAAGGGTATCCAGATCCAATGTTGATGCCGCTCCCGATCCCTCACAACCCAAGTCTACAAAGTCTACTTCCAGCACTAAATCATCCTCTAAAACCTCATATGCCGCCCTTCCCAAGAAGAGACGTAAAAGATCTCAATCTACCGACACTTCATCACAGAAGCAGAAAAAGAGAAAGAATGATGTTGAAAAGGGGAATGTTGGAGAGACCGAGGCTCCAAAGGGTGACATGAGATTGATAGATGAAGACGAGGTGCTTTGCAACAAGGATTAAACAAAGCTGGAAAGCCTGAACATGAGACAACCAGTGGGAGGAGTTGTGTTAAGAGAACCTGAACCAGCACCACAACAAACAACTTCATCCACACAAGATAAAGGCAAAGGGATTACGAGCAGATGCAACAAGCGGCTCAAATGCTATTGACCATCTCTTCTCCACCTCATAAAACGACTACTCAATTCATACTCAAGAAAAGAGATGTTGAAGCATCCTCAGCTCCAATTCAATCTGATGTGGAAAAAGATGTAACATACACTGTTGAAACCCCCGCTTCCAATGATACTCTATCGAAAGCCGAGACAGACATTTTTCTGAAGAAATTCCAGTGCTTGAAACAGGTAATGAAGAAAATGAACCGCTGAAATACCCACAGGATATTCTTGAGCCAAGATCTGAAGAGCACAGGCGTCTCGATGAAACAAACATGTCTACGGGATCTCTATGCTCACTTAAGAATCTGGATGCAGATTTCTCATTTGGCGATCAGTTTTTGAATGACAAACCTTCAGAAACCGAAACTCATAAGCAAAGCGATGAGAAAGAGGAAGCTGAGTCAATGTACACTGTCAGCATCCAGCAAGACACATCAACCATCCCTCCAATGTCTGCACCTGCTCTTACAACCACACATCCACCACCAGAACCTGCTAAAGATCTATCACTTGAAGCAGATGTTACAATTGATGACACGGACACCGCACTCTCACCACCTCTAATCTTATCATCTGATCAATTGCTTGATAAGGCAGTGAAACGAATTGAAGCTCTTGAGAGGCAACTGCCCAAGTCCATCAACGCCCTCGAGAATCATGTCTACAGGTTGGAACACCTTAACTTCGATGAAGGGGTAGCAGACGCCATTGAAGGCGAAGTTAAGGATGCTGTAGAATAGGCAATGCAAGCTCCTCTGCTTCAACGGTTTAAAGACCTACCCATTTCAGATATGAGAGTTGTCCTTTCAGACAAGATGTATGAAGCTAACGAGCATAAGGATGAGGTCCATAAGAAGTTATTCGAGGCTCTCGAAGAATCGATTAAGCACGACAATCATCTACAGTTTATGGAGGACATTGGAGAAAGAAAGGCTAAGAATAAAAGGAGGACTTTGGTGTTGGAGAAGTTGCGTAAAGGTCCTAAACCTCCGCCTCCCTCACCTCCAACTGGAGGAGCTGGAACTTCTGGTGCTGGTGGATCTTCTAAAACAGCCACTACACCTCTACCACAACCACCATCATCACCACCAAAACCTTCCAATCAATCCAGTTCATCCGGTGATCAAGGAACTCAAAAGAAGTCTGCAGCTTGGACCACGGTTGATTCAAGGTTTACACCCACATTCTCCACTATTCCAGAAAACCAGGTGCTGCATGAAGAATCTTGTGTCATGGCAGAGTCAGAATCCGATGACGATGATGCATCCACAAAACATATCCCCAAGCCATCTGAAGAGGATTGGTTTGATGCATATGTTTCGGGTGAAGACTCTAAAACCACTAGATTTGCACCTTCTAAAGACATAACTCAAAGCTGGCTCACCGAAGAGAGACCTCAAACTCCAGAACCTTCATGGTCCATCCCAGAGTCTGACACGATGATCCCTGATAACAACTGGGCTTCAACAATCACTACCAACTATGAAGCCCCAGCTGAAGACTCTCTTCTTCACATCACAGGAGATATGGGCAGCTTTATGAAGTGGTTTTGTGAAAAGAAAGGAATCTCGTCCATCACTCCAAAGGATCTTGAAGGACCAGCATTTGAAATCGTCAAAGTCTTTCACTCAGATGCCAATCAGCTTCAATACCAGATGGAAGAATGTCATAAGATGCTGAGTGATCAAGTCAGTGAGCAGATCAGCCGTTTCAATGTGAACAAGCCTCTTCCTCTCGGTGGTGAACCTGGACAAATGACCATTCAGTCTGAGTGCTTCTTCAACCATGACCTGGACTATCTATGTGCTCGTACTACTGAAAGAATACCAGCTTTATCGGTTTCGAAGATGAAAGCTGCTACCTACACTGATCAGGGTCTTGAACAGATGGTACCGGATCAATTCAGGCGGACAAAAGAACAAGAGTATGACATTGCTGCCTCATATGGCATTTCTCATTGGTGGTTCAAGTAGAAGAAATTCTACATTGATAGACATAGTGCTAAAAGGAGTCGTAGAGCCGTTCGATCCAAGCTGCGTATTCTAAGTGTTATCAGTGTAGAGATCTTCTCAATCTATGGCTATGATTACCTGAAGAAGATTGTTCTTCGAAGAGCAGACTTGAAAGAGCATATTATAAAAGAAAACGACCTCAAACATTTGATGCCAAATGACTTTGAAGATCTCTATCTTCTGAACCTCCAAGGACCCCTTGACCATCTACCTGTTCGTGAGAAGAAAGCTCTCTCTGCTGCTGTCAATATCTGGATCAGAGGCTTGGTCATTCGAAAAAGAGTTGAGGATTTTCAGCTAGGAATGGAAAGCTACCAGACCCGCGTCAACCTAACAAGACCGCAATGGGAAGCCTCAGGACTTGAATTTCATCACGAATATAAAGTGATTGGCACCCCTAGAGCCATCATCTTTACCGACAGATACGGGTCACGTATGCTAATGAGGCTATGCGAGTTACAAGTTCAGTGATGGTACACTCAGGATGGTTGAACAAGAATTGAACTCAAGAGTGAAGGAAATCAAAATTGACCTGAAGCCGTGGAACAAAACAAGATTCTGGTCGGAACAGGATTTGAAGATGTGTGAAGAATTTGTGGCTGCAATTGGTAGAAGACTTAAGACAAGAATGATCTTTCGCAGCCTTGAAAGTTTTGTGGGTGGTAGACTTCGGGATGGTCATTACAAACTACTTCAAAGAATTGAATGAAGACATCTTCCGGAAGTAGTTTCTTTTGTATTTTGATGTGTAAAATGTGGTGTATGTACTATGAACAACTATAATGTATGTAGTAGTGATAGGTTATGTACCCTCTTTATCTAAAAAGGGAACTTCAGTGTAGTCCACTTCAGATCATATAAAACCGGACAAATTTTTCTCCAACAACGTTTTGTTTCATACATATTTAAATCACTTGAGATCCAAAATCTCAAAGGATTTGAAATTTTTGATCTAGGGAGAAAATGTGATATAAATATGAAAGATGATAAAAGGTGACCATTTTTGTCTCAAAGTGCATACTGCTCTCTAATATGTGCTAAACTTTTTTCGAATCTCGAAGTATATATTAAAGGGGAGCATTTCTAAACAAATATATACCTTCAAGGTACAAAGATTTTTATGTTTTAACATAATGTACCTTGATTGTGTGTTAAATGGTTTCTAAATATTTGGTAATCGTGGATGTATTTCAAAAGATCTCTTACCTCTATGTGATAAAATGATTTCAAATATCCTATGAACATATTGAGGGGGAGAATTTACCAAGAAAATCAAATGGCTGTTTCTACGGAAATAGTGATCAAGAAATTATTTCAAAGAACTCTTGCCTCCATGTGCTAAACAATTTCAAAATCTTATGCACATGTTGAGGGGGAGCATTTCTAAATGATCAAATAAATTAAGGTACAAAATGCTTTGATATTATATCACAAGTACCTTGATTGATTTTCAAATGATTTTTCAATTGGTTTCACGGAAGAATGAACTGTACCAAAAGACCGACCATTTTACTTTATGTATGGAGTTATAAGCATGGTGAGGTTAGGTATTCGTTCCCACGATCCCGCCAGAGCCGGAGGGATTTACCCAGGGACAATCCACTAGATAGTGTAGAAGTCCTTAGGTATGATGAAAAAAGGAGAAAAGTCAGAAATGGGAAGAGTGCGGACTGAGACAGAGCTAGTACTGGAATAAACCCAACAAGGTTCTAGTTATGAAGTCTCGGTAAGCACTGAAGGGGTTGAAGAATGAAAAAGAAATAAATGTGAAAAGGGTGAAAATAAATAGCCCTCCATTAATTCAACCGTAGGGCAGAAACCGGGTTCAATACATATGCTACTGGTGGTTACTAAGGTAACACTGGTATTGAAGACAAGACGTCATGGACCCAGTGACGCACTGCACTAAACTTCCCACGCTACTCAAGTTCCTCTTAAAAGGGCTTGTTTAATTCTCACGGGGAACAGACATAATCTATCGACTTTCTCTTAGAGATTGTTGATATTGAAGAAGGAGACCCTCTCCCTAGTCTCCGACATAGGAACCAAATGTGCACAATTGAGTCTAGAGCCAAGAGATCATCAAATAAATCTCATTAGGACACTGTCAATGAAGACTCTCTGTTTCACACAATGTGGAAAGAGAGATTATATCTTATGAGTCCTACGCATTATCCTTGTGGTATTGCCAGAACATCTGAGTGATATGCAAACATATTAACAATGAAGATGGAAAGCCTTCTAGAGCCAACATCAAACAAGCTCTTGGTAGGTGTCATGTGAGATCTATCCAATAGATCAACCATGTGACAACTTAACAGAAACAATGGGGCGATTCAAACTTATGAATCAATCCTGGTTCAGGTTATGGATTGACGGGTACCTTTGAAAAACCGGTCGTTGTGCTTAAAAATTCTTTTCTTTAGCACATCGACTGTATTAATATTTCAAATATAAAAGGTGTTTATGATTGATAATTGATTATTCTCAAAAACCCTCGTTGTATTGCAAAAACACTTTATTGAGCAGTACTCGATTGTTTTTCAAATCTCTTTTCATCAATCAGTGAATCTCAAATTCGCTAGTTCACTCACTCCGTGTTGTCTTCTTTGAGACGTTCCGGTTTGAGAACAGCTAGAGCAGATTCTTCGGAATTATACCTGATCACAGGCAGTACTTGTACTGATCAACGGGAAACCGTGGGCCGTGTACCTCAATTCAACGACAGTGATCAAAGATACTTTCGTGCGCTTTATTGCTAACTGTTGTATGCAGGTACGCCCGACGTTTGCAGCTGATCAGAATGGAGAGGTCAATCCATAGCCGCATGCTCACACAACACATTCATTTCTAAAGAAATCATGATAAATGCATCAACGACTCTAATATTTTCACTCCATGCTTCTGCTACGCTGCTGCAAATATCATGAATCAACTAAAGCTTCCGCTACTCTGATGAAAAGATTTCATGATCCAGAATGTGAGCATGTCGATCCAATTGTCACTACATCATATGTGGGCAACACAAAAATGAGTGATGCTAAGATCAACTGTGGCTGATGATCTCATATGAAGCTCAAAGGTCATCATAATGTGGATCAGCTCTATAACCTCCACTTAATGTACATTATAGTTGGATTATGATAATATCACCATGAAAGCACAAAGACTGATTATTTTGATGAAGTGAAGTCCACGAGCTCAAGACTAAAGATTAATAGGAATGCAAGGATGCTAAAATGTGAATCATGGGGTGACCTCCCTTAGGGGGAGATTGTTAGGAATTGGAAATTCTATTGTAAAGCATCGGTCACCCCAATTATTATCTAGCTTAAGTTAGCTCGTAGACATATCTTTTATTACGTTATTTGTTAGTTAGTTATTAGCATAATTTAGTCTAGTGCAACACCGTGGAGGAAGGACGGGTCTTTACCCATTGTATGCCTGATCCACGCCCAAGGAGGGGCTTCTTTGTATAAATAGCCCTCTCCCCTCAAGGGAGAGGGTTGGATGTTCATTTAGAATCTAACCTTCCATGAGTTTCTCTTACTAGAATATCCCACTTTCTCTCTTTAAAACCATATATTCATACGCCCATATTTGTGATTGTTTGTGTGTTTGTGAAATCCAATATGTTACAGAGTCAATACCAGAGTCAACGGCGGAGATAAACAACGCCGGATTCAATTTGAAAATAGATGACGGAGACGATGGAGATGACGGAGATGCGATTACTATCCAGAACTAGTTTCTATTAGAGTTTGTATGTGTTTTTTAAGTGTGGCTCACATGGAAGGTAATGAACCAGTAATAGATGATTCTTTAAAGGCTGCAGTTGAAGAAAAGGAGAATGAAACCCACTGCCAGTTCAGACGTTTCCACTGCAGAGGCAACCGCTGTTACAATTATAACCACAGCAACAACACCAACACCAAAACCAAAAGATGCTGACAATGAGATTGCCATACAATTGGTCAACCAAAAGCAATCTCACCCTATCCCTGCACCTAGACCTATTGCTAAGAGTCTAAACATTGGTGAACCTGTGCAGAAAGATGTAGTTACTGAAACTGATATTGGAAAGGGTAAAGAGATTGCAGATCCAACTTTGGTGTTTGAAAGTACAGAGGAGCAGATAGTTTTTGATGAAAAAATTGCTAAAAGATTACATATGGAAGTAAATGCTAAAGAAAAGGAAAGGGCAAAGCAGGAAGAAGCATCTAAACAAGCTGTAAAAGAGCGGTAAGCGGAACAGATGTATTTTACCCTACATAATTGCGAAAAGTAGTTCAGTTTACTCGTAATGATTAACTTAGCTTCATAGTCCTAAAAAGGGTCAACAAAAACCAAAAATAATTCATGTCATAGAAGGGATCTATACCAACGTCGTAAACAATTGCATAGATGATGCATATAAACCACTCCTTATTAGTCTACAAACTGCCACTAAATTTTTTAATGAACCAAGTAATGTTACATACTTAACTAACGACATCTAAGGTATCATACCCTACATAATTACGAATCAGATACACATAAAAAAGAGCAATGGATTATAAAATGGAATTAACACCTATCTAACATAGGTATTAATCGAATAACAACAACGATTTATTATAACATAGAACCAATTGGAAATAATCATATGTAATAAACAACGAGAAGAATATTTACGTACCATATTTGGGAACATTTTTTTAAAACTTGATCAATCGAATGTGGTTTGCAATCAACACTGTAGCTTTATAGATGGTGACATAACTAACGTTACAAGGAAGAGAGGGGGCTGACGAAGAAGACGGTTTGATTTGTGAAAATAGTAAGTAAGAATGCTTTTGTGCGAGAAGCAAAAACAGAGAAAAACGGTAACTATGGATGTTTTTTTGGTAACATTGGATGCTTTTGAATATAAATCCACTGTACTTTTACTATTCAAATGTGTATTTTTTTGTCTAACGTAAAATGACGATAAAACTCTTTTTAAAAATATATTGTTGCCCAGCGCTTTTTAGTTGCCCAAAAAACAATATCTTACACATACGGGACACATGTCACAATGTCGATGAGTTGTCCAATGACAGCGGTTGCCCTCGGTCCATATTCAAATAAAAAATAAAAGTGGTCCAGAAAGTGACTAGCCTCAGGGCGCGCGGTCTATTTGCATCATTTTCCATTAAATTAATGCATAAAGTAAAAAACGCAAAAAGGCCAAACAAATCTCACAAAATTAAAAACCCTAAACCAAATGTAAACCCTAGCTAGTATAAACCATTTAGCCTTAGCAATCAAACATAAACACCACAAAGTGCAAAAGACCCAAACTAATTTCGCAAAAAAAAAGAAACCTAAAGTAAAGCCAAACTGTAATTAATACAAACCATTTAACCTGAGAAACTAAACATAAACAGCAAGAACAACGAAGCTACGCAACAACAAAAGTGAAAAAAAACATGCAACCTAGTATCTAATCTTCCAAAGAGCAAAGATGTCAAAACCTTATCTGGATCAAAAATAATTGATCCGCCTAACTTCAATCAAGAAACTTATACAATATATGGAGCCATTAAAAACATTCGTGGAGCAAACAAAGGGCTAACCTGTAACACAGAACAAATGGCAAAATGCCATCCACAAAATCCATATAAAAAAAAGGATTAATGGTACTCAGAATGCAGCCCCTCACAATCGGCTGTACCAGCCACGATAAAAAGTGAGCGTATGTTGTGAGTGAGGATGAACATCAAACGATTCGGGTAGGCTAAAGCAAAAAACACCACGTGGCCCGGGGGAAAATAAAAAAAAACCCCAGGTTACTACTCATAAGAAGGCCTAATAAATGTAATATATCAGGAATCAGGAATAGGAATATAAAGGAGCCTTTGGCAAATGCGGTTCCAAATTGCCTGCGATATTGCCATTTACCCCCAACGAAGCACCCACTGGTACATAGGCCACTCCTGTATGACCACTATAATCTAAAGGCATCTGTTGGCTTGTATTGCGCATGACTTGCTCCTGAACAACACCTGCAAACGAAAAAACAGCATAACTGTATGAATGTTCTGAGAATAAACATGACAATAAGTGTAGCTCAATAGACAACAAATAACAAAATAGGCAGCCTAACCGTGCCACAACAATGGTTTGGTGCAAAGAAAGACTGAGACGCATACAGTTCACAGGCGGACACAACGGGTGCAATGACCTCACGCATTCGGCATCCAGTAAACCGATGTATATTTGCAACATTATTTTGTATGAGGTTCTCACATGGTCGGACGCAAATGTTTTGAGAGCCAGGTATAGTTTTTGAATTCATATTTATAAAAAACAGCGCGTAAACAAATAACAAAGACAGCAACCAAAAAGCAAATCAAAACTATCAACATTTATTAAATAGTTATGGTGAGCAACAAAAGAATCAGCAAGAACTATTTTGGAAACACAGAAGATGAGAAAAGGTGCCCAAAAAAAAATAGAACAAAGTTAGCACCTGTGATCCAACACAAAAACAAAAGGAAAAAAAAGGCCCCTAAAACAAAAGTTAAGAGAAGCAACTAACAAAAAGGTAGAAAGCATTCAATGAAGATAGCATTCAATTCCAAAGACCCATTAAACCAAAATGCACCCACAAATCTGCATATCAACATTCAACCACTCTAACAACTAAACATAACAAACCTAGAATAAAATGAACTAACATAAAGCAGCCTAATCACCATTTACCTAACCCAACAACAACCAGGCAACTCAATCGCAAAAATTAACGAAACCCAGCATAAATCCGAACCAAAACAGTAAAAAATTACTAAAATGCAACCCCAAATCCGCAATCAAGCATCAACATTCAAGCACTGCAACAACTAAACATAACAAACCTAGAATAAAAGGAACTAACATAAAGCAGCCTAATCACCATTTCCCTAACCCAACAACAACCAGCCAACTCAATCGCAAAAATTAACAAAACCAAAGCATAAACCTCGACCAAAACAGTAAAACATTAAAAGAAAAAACATCAAACCTAGTATCAAATGGCGCAAAGAGTAAAGCCGCCTTTTTTTTTCCCAGCACAAATAATTGATCTACCTAACTTCAACCACAACAATCAGACAATATATGAAGTCAAAAAAAAGATGTGGAGGAAAAATAACATGGACTGTAGCAAGGAACAAATGGCAAGAGGGCATCCACAAAATCAACATAAAAAAATAATTTATGTTGCTAATAACAGTAGCCCCCTCACAATCGCCTGTAGCAAGCACGAATTTCATGCCTTTCGGAGCCTCAAATCGCCAGATAATTTTCGGGAGGCACACCCAATCGGATCTAAAAGGTAAGCGTATGTTGTGGGTGAAGATGAATGGCAGCGGTTCGGGTAGGCTAAAGCAAATAACCCACGGGGCCCGTTAAAAACGGCACTATTCCTAAGAGGCCCAATAAATGTAATATAGTTAAAATTTACTTTTTCTTCATTGTTGTTATAAAATTATCTTTGCATCGTTTTAATGTTAAGTCAGCGTGCAGATGGTGATACAATATATAGTGTTTTGATTCATCTGCCAGCTTTTGATCATCCAGACTTAAAAGGCACAAGGCCATTGGTAGATCAGACAATCTTAAGTAAAGTTTTAGACGACCGAAGGGTAGAATAGTCAATGCATAACAGATTAGTGGTGTATGGTAAAAATAAATGGTGTACATAACATTTAACTTTCAACCCACACAATGGCCACAAAAACCAAACTATCTACAGGTTACATACAAGATTACACACTACTTACGGGCAAAAGGTTAAACATAGTGACGATCCGTAAGCCAAGTACAACAATGGTAATAAAAGACGAGAGTAACCTCACCAAAGTTGCTATATTTTATCTTTAAGAAAGTCTTAAACAAACATAGCTTTATGCCTTTATATAACATCACACAAGTGATTTGAACAGATTACAATTATGATCCATATACAACAGAATAACTTGTCAAACACCCAAACTGCATGACTTAAGAATCTTCTTTTGGTCTACATGATAGTATAAGTTTAAGACCAAAAACTTGACAATTTCCTGGATCCTTATTGGAAGGTGAACTCTCATTCCACAACCATGTTAAATTGGTTTTAATTTTAACTTACAAAACTTCACCCATTTAGGTTGCAAAATAGTCAAAATAACAACAGTGTACCAGTTCAAGCAGGTCTCAAGGGGTTCTTAAAGACTAGTAAGGGCAAAAGAAATGAGCCATGAAGCCCTGTGCTTAAAACTAAGCATACCTCTACATCAGTAGAAAGCAATTCCAAAAACATGGTTCTATTTTACAAAAAAAAACCAAATGACTTAACAAACACCGAAGTTAGATATCATCGGTAAACGTCTTCAAGGCCATGATTCAGAAAGTTAAACAAAACTATGCCCATATGGATAGCATGCAAGCACACAACTACACAAGCAGATTATGACCATAGAATTCAAACCTATCTGAATTGAATTTTCCAAGCTTGAGTTAGCTTGTCTCAGTTAACTACACAGACTACTAGTTTACTGTTTATATACAAGATTACACACTACTCTAATGAGAAAGGCCAAACATAGTCACGATCCTAGAACAAAGTTACAATTTGGTAGTAAAGTCAAGAATAACCTCACGAAAGCGATTTAAACAAATTACTTCTATTTTATATAAAACCTAATAACTCAAAGGAACACCCATGTTTAAATACCTAATTCCTCTAAAACAGGATAACTAAACAAACACTCAAGTTGAAGATCTAACAAAAAAAAATTATGATATTAAGTGCATTAAAGATCACACCTTAACCATGATCACTGAGCATAAGCAGTTCTCCCACTATTTGGAAGAAGTCCGTCTTTAGCCATTTCAGAAAGAATCTTGAATACTTCATCCATGTTTCCTTGTTTATGGTTTATCTCAACAAGAGCTTTAGCAACCTCGGCATCAGTAATCTTACTACTTCTCAAGACATTTTCTATAACTTCACTCGACTCTGCAATCATTTCACCTCTTATGAGTTCTTTTATCAAAGCAATAACCGTCGCAGTATGAGGAACAAATCCGTGACTTATCATCTTCTTATAGAGATTAAAAGATTTCCTCAAGTTCCCACTTTTACAATGACCATGTATCAAAACGTTATAAACAGCTTCATTCGGTGCTTGCTTTTTCTCAACAATTTTATCAAAAACTTTATCCGCTTCATTCATTAAAACTTTCATACAAAACCCTTTTATAAGAGCTACAACACTCTTCAACTCCATGTTATCGCAATTTTCTATTAACGTATTGTAAGTGACATCATCTGGAAGAGCGTTGTCATAATACAACTTAAAAAGAACCTGTTTAGCTTCACGGGTTCGTGCTTGCTTGCTAAGACCATTTATTAACACACTATACGTCACAACATCAGGTAGCAAGCCTTTCTTAAGCATTTCATCATGCAAAGCTAAAGCGTTTTTTGTATCACCTTCTACACAATAAGCATTTATTAAAGCAGTGTATGTACATTCATCGGGTGGTAAACCCAATCTCAACATTTCCTGGAAATAATCACAAGCTTCAATTAGTTTCCTTTGATCACAAAGACCTTTAATTATTGACGAATAAGTAACAGCATCAGGTAAAACGTCTTCTTCGACCATTTTTCGTTTAATTTCAAGCGCTTTATCTAGCTCCTGATTTCTGATATAACCTGTGATCATTGTACTATAACTTACAACATCAGGCTCTGATCCACTTAAACGTGTAACCTCAAAAACTTGTAAAGCGTCTTCCATATTCCCGTTAACAGTGTGTCCATGAATCAAAGCATTATAAGTCACAAGAGACGGCCAAATTTTTTTACTTTTCATTTCATCAAACAACTTATACGCTTCATCCATAAACCCCTGTTGACAAAATCCATCAATCAAAGTCGTATACGTTCTAGCATTTGGCAACAACTGTCTTACACGCATTTGGTTTAATAACTCCATAGCCTTATGTAAATTCCTAGCTTTACACATACTATTAATCAAAGAAGTATAAGTAATAACATTGGGAGACAAACCATTACCCGTCATCTCATCATGCAAAACAATCGCCTGATGAAAATTCCCTTCTTTACAATAACCATTCACTAACGTATTATACGTCACTTCATCCGGAACAATTCTTTTACTTTTCATCTCGTCAAGTACCTCACCAGTCTCCTTCATCCTACCTTCTTTCCCCAACCCATTTAGCACAACGTTATACGTAATCACATTAGCCTCCACACCCGCCTCACCCATCGTCTTAAAAACCTTAAACGCCTCATCCACCTTCCTTAACTTACAATAACCATCAATCAACGTATTATACGTCACAACATTAGGCAAACAACCATTCTTCCGCATTTCCTCAAAAAGCCCCAACCCTCTATCCAACTCCTTAACCCCACAAAACCCGCGTATCAAAATATTAAAAGTAAACACATTTGGCGAAACCCCATTTTTAATCATGTCCATATACACTTCCTCAGCCAATCCCACCCCCTCATTTGACCTAATAATCGCATCAATAACCGAATTATATGACAACACACCAGGCATATAACCACACGAAATCGCTAAACTAATAGTATTTAAACCCCTTTTAACTAATTTTAAGTTACTATAACTTTTTACCAACAAGTCAATAACTGCGGAACTCGAACGAGTGGCATCATACGTCTCTTTAACACACTCGAAAACTCGAAGACCAATTTCGTCATCCGGGTTCTTTAAAGCTAAATCCTGAGCTACAGTCTGAGCAGTTTTATAAAGTTTAAACCTTGTTAAGATATGTAATGATAAAGAGCTACATTTGATGTCAAAAAAAGGTAGCTTGTGGGCCCAAGTGATGAATTTCAAGATTATGGTTTTGTCATGTTGGGTGTTGTGAAGAAGATATGAGGCTGTTTGTGGGGTGAAGTGTGGTGTTAAGGTATTTAGGTTTGATATGTGGTGGCGTTTGATGATGGTTATGGTTTTTCCGACAAGGGTTAGGTCTGGTTGTGGTGGTGGTGATGGTGGTTTGAGGGTTTTCCGGTAGGGTTTAAGGTGGTTCATTTTGGGGGCAAATGAAATGCGGGGGCATGTGTATGGGAGATAGGGTATTATTGTTGTTGTATCTCCGAATATATCGAGATATTAGAGCAATCACAATCTAATGGTTTTTACAAATTTTTTTGAAAAAGCTTTTAAATGACTTGATGTATTAGAGTAAACATTTTGTATATGACTTTTGAAAGAAAGATCAAGTGTCTTATACAAAAGTTTTTGAAGGAGAAACACAAATTATGCATTACATTATCTAATTTATATTAAATGTTTACTTGTTGAAAAGCTTTTGAGAGATTTTATTGCATTGAAGAGGTTTTATACACATGACCTTTTGAAAGATGAAATTTATTGAAATATTAATGAAACATTAATGTTTTAGAAGCAAAAAGTCATTAAAAACTTTTTTGCATTGTAAATGCTCTTATCAAATAATGATTTTGTGTTTGTAAGATTGAAGTCATTAAATTTGATCAAAATATATAGATTTTACTCATATTATACTATTACGCACATCTTTTTATTTATGAAAACATATACGTATATGATGAAATCTTGAAAGCTGTAGGAGCTATTTGTTTCATGAGTTTAGAAATCAAGTAATGGCAATGAAATCCATTTCAAGTGTTTGGTTGAGGTTATGGGAATCATATAAGTGGATCTAAACCTATAGAACCAAACCATGGTAAATTGATGACTTTTGGTCATTCTGTGTGAGACCATCGTAATTTCTTTAGTTTTCCTTCATTCACTGAGACCATCGTAATTTCTTTACTTGTGATAGGAAGCAGGCAAATAGGCAGTTTGGAGATCTTTATGGTTGTTTCTTTGATGAAGGGATCTAGCAAAGAAATTTTGATCAGTTAAGTCCTTCAAACCCTTTGACTTTGTTCTACGGTTTGAGCAATGACTGCAATTCTCAATTATTTGCTCTTTTGGATGATCTTTATGAATTACAGTTGATGTAATAGGGTGCGAGGGAATAACATCGCTAAGTTGGTTATGTCACCTCTTCACAAATTCATCAAATATATCATCATTTGTGTCAGCAACATAACTACTAGTGGTGGAATGGTGTCATCATATTCATCTTCATTGAGAGTGGCTCGGCAGCTTTAACACCGGGCTTAGCACATGATTTAGGATAAGCTGGCGCTAGTGATATTTTCAAGACTTCCTCCGTAATAGGAACACTAGGCTTAATAGTAGGTTAAATTACTATTGCTAGGCTTGCTAGTGTTATCAATTGATACAAGATCATCCATTTAAGGCTCGTCACCTCAAAAATCTGCACTAGGAACTTCTTTATCAGCATCAGTTTTGTTCCTAGATCTTGAGCTTGGGAGCTCTTGATCACATCTTCACTGGAAGGTTTCTCAACATCATCCTGTGAACCCTTTGAGATTGAGGAGAGGGGAGTGTCACTAGTCAAATTAGGCAACAGAATGTAGTTTGCAACAGATTCTTTCTCCACCCTAGTTTGATGACTTTTGATCTGCTGGCAGCATTGTCTTTTGTACACACTTTTGTTGGACTGGTTCCCCAATAAGCGGCTCATAATTCATGGTTTTGTTAGCACATCAATATCAAAAAGCCAATCGGGACCTCGCCTATATAACATGGTTTATTTTCATTAAACCTAATATGTAGATTCTCCTCAACAAATCTTGTTCTACTATTAAATACCCTAAATGCTTTACTATTAAAGAGTGCCCAACAAAGAATCCTCTTCTGCTTGCCCATCAAACTTGCCTAGGTGATCTATGGTATTAAGGATAGTCACATGACACCCAAATGGTTTCATAAAGTCTAGGGTAGGGGTTCTACCATGAAATAACTCATAGGGGGCCTTGTTGTGAGGCTTTACTACCAAAACTCTATTATGTACATAACAAGCAGTATTAAATGCCTCAGCCCAAAAAGTTGTTGGTAATTTTGAATCTGCAAGCATAGTCCTAGCAGCGTCAATAAGTGTCTTATTCCTCCTCTCAGCCACTCCATTTTGTTGAGGAGTCCTAGCAACACTAAACTGTCTCATAATACCCTTCACTTCACAAAACTGGTTCATTTCTTAATTCTTAAACTCAACCCCATTGTCACATCTTATCACTTTAACTTTAAGATCAATTTGGTTTTCTATTCTAGTTATAAAAGCCTTAAGGATCCCACTAGTTTCATCCTTAGTTGCTAAAAAGAAACCCAAGTGAATCTACTATAGTCATCTGTGAAAACTAAAGTACATCTTCTTCATTAAACTCTTAACAAATGTAGGTCCAAATAAGTCCATATGAATAATTTGCAAAGGTTGGTGATTGAGCTCACAGTCTTGGTCTTACAAGAGGCTCATCTTTGCTTTCCTTACACAAGCAATACGAGGTTTCATTAATGTCAAAAAGCTTAGAAGGTAGACCTCTTACAAGATTTCCCTTCACAAGTTTGTTCTATGCCAAAGTCTAGACTCATCAGATGTGGCTTTAGCAAATAGGAAAGTCAAACCACCCTTAGGAACCATGTTCTTTAGGTCAACATTGTATATATTATATGTTCTTGGAACTCTAAGCTGGATATGAATTTCATCAATCAGCTTAAAGTTTGGAGATAATATTACACTTTCGGTGTCGATGAAAAAGAACGTTATTCTTTTTGCCACACATTTGTAACACACTAAGGAGATTAAACTTGAGTTCTTTGACAAAATACACATCTTTAAAGTCCAGAGTACTGGTTTTAATTTACCCTTTCCCAGTGATCTTACCACCCTTTGGGTTGCTACCAAAGGCAACTTATCCTCCATCAATAGGCACATAGTCAGAAAGATAGGACATGTTCCCTGTCATGTGCCTAGAGCATCCACTTTCAACAACTCCTCTTTCCAATAAGTTCACCTGTGGATTGCCCTACACAAAAAGTAAGAGAATTAGTTTCTCTTGGGGACCCAAGCCATGATAGACTTGGATCTGCCTTATGCATCCATGTAATCAAATCTTTTAAGTACATAAGATGCAATATTGTCTTTGGAGACATGGTCTAAAACATGTATCTTTGGTCTCCAAACCCAACAAGCTGAGGCTTTACAACTTTAACCTTTTACCCATACTTGGCGTTAGTAGTTGGTTTTGGCTTAGCGTGATTTACTTTTGCCAAGCGGTGAGTTCTGAGATTTTCTCAAAGCGATTATTAACCTTTTGTTTATCCCTTAATTATTAATGTTGTTCTCCTTTGAATGGGTCTATAAATAGTTGAATGTGCCCCTTTTGAAAAACATGACTTTGAATGGGCAACATTAACTATAGGTTTTAATGAAGCGGTAGTAGCAGATCTAGCGGTATTTACAATTTTTAAACCTGATCTCATTAAGACTGCTTTTGGAACAAAAGATTTTTGAACATGTGGGTGAGTTTTATTAGCAAAAGTAGAATGATTCACCCTTTGAGCATAGTTCCAAACAAGTTTGGTCACTTTTTCTTTTATATTATTTTTCAAGTGATAATGCAAGTGATCAAAACTTCCACAAATAAAACAAGCTTTATTATTCATAACAAAATCACTCCCTAGTCTATTAGACATCAAATTATTCCAATTTCTTTGATTTCCTCTACGAATAGAAGTGTTCTTATTACAAGGTTCTACTGTTTCTACATTTTCCCTAGCGGCAGGTTGTAGCAGTTTTATTTTGGTATCTAGATGTGACCACAACTTCATCCTCATCATCTGACACCCATTCCTCTATTACTTTGGGGCATCGACTTCCTTTTATCCTTCTCATACTCTGCTCTAATAGGCATGCTATCTCTAGGTGGTTCAACACTCTTTTCTTCACCTGTAAAAGACAAATCAGGCATAAAGGGAGAAAAATTTCCAATTACATGAGGTGCAACATCATGGTACCCTATTCATTTCTTGTATTCTATTCCTTTCATCCTATTATAAATCTGAAGGTCTATCATTTTGTTAACTTCTTTAGATTGATATTCATGTATGTCAACATGCAATTCAATACTATCTTTCTCTATTTGAACCTTTTCCTTTTATGTTTGAACCTGATCATATTTTGTTTTAAGCTCATCAATGGTTTGATCTCTTAGATATACCTCAACTTCTAATGTTCTAATTTTCTCACACAAAACAAGTTCATTATATTTTGAAGAATTCTAACCTAGCCTCAACATATTTTAAACCCTCTTTATAGCCTAAAAGTAATAACCTCGCATCTTCAAGTTCTTTAAACACTATATTATACGCAGATTTATAAAAACAAGGATCTGAACAACATGACTCAAAAGATACCTCGAGTATGATCCGAAGAACTTGAACTTGGTGAGTATGCCATGGCATATCAGCAGGACCATCGATAGCTTGGTCACTCCAGTCATAACCTCCCAATCCATCACAAGACTCCAAAGTAGTTGTTGTGGAAGTCTCTTGGCCAGCGCAGTTCTTCTTTCCACTTCCTTTGACTGTTGTCCTGTGACCTTGGAAATCTGCATTCCGCTTGCAAAGTGACCCTTCTTTGCGTTGCACTTCGACTTTGGACTTATCAAATCCCACTCTGTCAATACCATTCATCGAAAGCTCCTTCTGTCCTTTGCGAAAACCTTCTTGCCCTCATTGTAAGCATAGCCATCATTTACCTAAGATCCATCTCTTCCATATCATCGGGATGGATCTGTTGAAGATCCTCATTTTCGGTGAGTAGTAGTGCTTTGGTGAAAGAAAGAACATTCAACAGCATCATTCAAGTTTTCAATTCCAGTAGCATGGCGGTTCCTTAGCAGTAGGAACTTCAACCATTATCTTTGCCAGTGCTATTGGATGAAACAAATGCCAAATTTTTTGAACTGGAGCTTGAACTTAACCTTTGTTTCACTTCATCTTCATAAATCTTGAGATTGTTGCGAAGATCATCCAAGGTTTTTTTCTCCAACCTAGGCTTGTTTCTCCACACAATTGCATGTGTGTGTCATAAAGATGGAAGACATCCCAACGACTTTTGGTTCAGATCTTCTTGTTCGATAACCACTCCCAAAAGCTCTATTTGGCTTACAAGCTTTTGTAACCTATTAAAGATCTCACCAAGAGTCTCCGATTACTTGAGACGAGAGAGTTAGCATATTGTTGTTTGAGGTGATTCTTCTTGCTCTTTTGGTCGCCTCATTCTCACCAAATTTTTTCTCCAAAGCCTCTAACAGGTTTAGCATCCTTGATGGTGTTAAAAGTCAAGCGGTATTCATCTGGAATGGCCATCATTAGAATAGATCGGCCTTGATCTCCAATCTCCTAGAGCTTTGTCTTAGCGGTGAGTGGAATAACCTTTCCATCTGCTCTAGCTTTCAAAGCGATATTACCACTTTCAATGACCTCATGAGAGACCAATGTCAATCATCTATATATCTGCTCCAATTATCGACACATCTCATACTCATTAGACTTGAGCATGGGAACCTTGTTTATTGCCAAAGTTTGTGTAGAGTCCATCTTTCACAGTAGGTATTCTTCTTGGTATAACAGCTTCTATATCACACAAGCTCATTACCCCTTGTTGATCCTAGTTTACACTTGTAAATATAGATCTTATATATAGCTTCTGTTAATAAACTGTTAGATTCACAAAGTATCAAGCGGAATTTAACACTTTATGATTAAGAAGAACACAAAGACTAACAAACCAAACACTTCAATATTATTATAATATCGAGAATCATTAATAGTATTCGGGTTTACAACCTTGAAGCCTCTAAAACAAATCGTACTCTAAACAATGACCTAGGTCCTCCTTTTATATGTTAAGAGTCCTAGTCGGTTACAAAGACTTTCTATACAATGTATATCTCTATAGAATCTTTTCTATGTTTATCTAATACTAAACTTTAGGTACCGCGACATTCTATAAATACAAAAATAATACCTAATACCCGGCCAATGGATTTATAATGCGCCGGCCGGTAAAACCTTTCGGTGGTTACCACTTAGTGTATTTCTTTGATCATCTCAGTAACACTAGCTTGATGGGTTGAATACACTAGCGTGAGTTCAAATCATACCAACACCAATTATGACTTAGATCATTCTTCAATGAAATCCTTGAGCAGTTGAATCTTCCAAGAGCGTGATGTCGAAACAACATCTCAAAACCCAACACTTAATCTAAATATCGTGACAGTCTCTCAAGCTAAAAACCCCCTTGCGTTAGATTAGGTTTAATTAGACTAACTTTAAAATTAGAATACTGATAGATATTTAAGTGTTAACACTCCACTCTTAGTGATCGACACTCTACTTACCAACTAAGCCACATTAATCGGGTACACTAGCCATTAGTGTTTGTTATAGATTAAATCGGCTAAATATAAATTTAAAACTTGATAACAATAAATTGTTTATACTAAATGACACATCACATACATTTTACTATTTTCGTAGTTTAAGGTATCCAAAGAACAATATTGCATTTGATAAATTGTGTTCTTTTTTCAGTATTGATTTCTTGATTTGGCGCCTCTTCAAAGTTAGAAAAATAGATTGATAAGAAGTCACTAATGTGGCATTTAAATCACCAGTATAGTACATATTTGTGTTTGTGGAAACAAACATAGCGTGTTTAGGTATATATTATTGTGATCTGAAGATGAAGATAAGAAAGTTTGTGATTTTGATGTAAAAATGTCTTTTTAGTGTTCTAGGTGTTTTTTATTTACATTTAAAACTAACTTAAAATTTATATCGAGCAAGGCAGGGTATTGATATTATTTGATTGCTCTTTCACCAATTGTTGACAAGAAAAGGACATATAATGTTCGCAACGTGTGTTTAGTGACATACAATGTAATTAATAGGGTGTTCAAAAACTCAAGAAATCGACAAATCGAGTGAATCGCTCAATCCGAAACCCAAAGAACACGGCGAAAAGAAAGCGAAAGCGAAGAAAAACCGCTTATCGCGGTTCGGTTCTGATGTTTATTTTAGATATTCATGGTTAATTGAACCGGACCGTGTACAATATACATGAAGGTTTTTAACCAGATATTCAAATAACTGTAGATAATTTGATTATATTATTGCACTACATTTATTGTATAACGATATTTTTGTTCCTAATGTAAACATTCGCTAACCATCTATGTGTGAAAATTGTTATGTGGTCGTAACTTATAAATGTGGAACAAATTTTTGTTAATCTATTATGTATGGTTATTTTAATACAATTATTGTAACCGAATAACTTTAATATGACTTTAATCTATTTTTTTTTTAATTTTACTAAAATTACATTTTAGTTTCTAGAACATGTTATTGTTCATACGTTAAACTTCGATTAAGCGTCTAAATAGTTAACCGTGACTGAGCGTGAGTAACCGCTCATTTAGGATACCCACATGTCGGGTTATCCGCTAGTACGGTTTGGTTTCGAGTAGTAAAATAAATTACCGAACGCCCGTGAACACCCATAGTAATTAAAGTTTAACATTAGCATAAATTGCAAAGCTGAAAACCATAAGGACTAATTTGTAATTTCATAAAAGGAAATTGGACAACGAAACAATATGCATGTGTATTAGGGGGTTTTCAAGAGTTTAAATCATTAACAATCTAACAGAAATTCAAACCCTAGCTAGTTCTAAAATTTCAACAATTATTTTATAATCTTTCCCTTTAATTACACGTACAATTATAGTTGTTCGAACGAGGTGATATTGTTTACTGCTGAGATGATAGGATTCATATTTGAATTGTTATTATCTTTTCATAGCCACGATTACAAGCGGCGATGTGCGACAATGTCAACATAGGAGGAGATTATGCGTGATTATGGAAATGGAGAAAGAAACGGTGAGGACGATCATGGTGTAAACAATATTGTCATCGTGTAAGTTTATTTTCTTGCCTTAGTTCTCTTTTAATGATTAGGGTTTGAACTTCTTTTTTTTGTTTGTTTAAATGTACGTTTAATTATCAAGAATATTAACATCGATTGTTAATGCATGCGTTCTTGTTGTTTAGTTTGATAGTTGTTAGTGAATCTTCATTTGGCGAAAACATTTGAATCGGATATAATACTATATAAAATTATTGCTTTCTTGATATATACTGCTCAAGATCGTAATTGTTTTCCGTGTGTGTTGTCTTTAGTCGATAGTGTGTAGTTTGTTAGATGTAAATAAAGATAATGTGATTAAATACTAATTAATTGGTTTTAATTTTGTAAAGTTTGGATAAAGATGGAGAAAATGACGAAAATGAACAAGAGGAAAACAACGAACAAGAGGAAAACGATGACATTATGGTTGATGAGTAAGTGTTTTGCAATGTAGAAGACGATGTCAATTTAGTTGTTTTACTTTTTTTGAAGGGCAAAAGATTAAAATGCCGGACATGTAATCAACACTTAGTGCGTTTAGTTAGATAATTTTTTTTCTTGTTTTCTATTTTTAGTTTTGTAAAAATTAGAAGGGAATTTATCTCCACAAAATAATTGAAAATATAAAACGTTTAATTGATATTTATATTTTCTATTTTGAATAATGTGAGGGAGGGTTATGGGTTATAAAGGAAAACAAAGAAAACAACTAAAATTTGTTTTTTAATTTTTCTTGTTAAGTTAGGAAACATAGGATTTTGTGTTTTGCAAAAAGCGTTGATTTGAGCGTGATCTACATTTTTCTTATTTTCCTTAAAGCATTTTGTGAAAAACAAAGATGTTTTCCCCACAACTTAATGCACCCTAAAATCTCCTGAATTTTGTTTATATTAAAAATATCGTACAAATTTTGGACTAAAATGGTGTGAATCACACATATGAGGACCAAATATGTTTTGCTCCACCCGTCTCAAAATTATTGTCAAAATAGAAATCACAGAAGTTTAATAAAATGAACTACTATAAATCTCAGTGAAACAGAGAATATTTCTTTAATATATTCTCTAGTTTTTACTTAAAAGAAAAAGTGAACAATTATTTTGATACATCCAGGAAAAAGTATGAACTATAATTTTGAGGCGGAGGGTACATCTACCAGCAACAAAACGCGCATACAAATAACTATTTATTTTTCTACATTGTTGTGTGATAATTGAGAAGGGGTTTTGTTAAAAACAACCCTATGGGTTGTATACAAGCCTTTCAAACTTATGAAAATCATAATTAATGAAGTCAAATAGTCCATAATTATATACTTTTAATAATTATAAACAAGGTAAGTGATGTTAACTATGGAATATTTAGAGTTCATTAAATGTTTATTAAATATTAATTATATATTTTTAGAAGGCTTATATACAACCCATAGGGTTGTTTTTAACAAAACCTAATTGGGAATTGTAAGGAGTGATTAGTGATTTAGGAGATTTTGTTTGGACATTGTATAATCTTTTAACAAAAATTTCTGTAATTAAGCATAAAAACTATTGTTAGCAAACCTCAATTTTAAAAGAAACATAGGGATTTAAATAGTTTGAGATGTGCAAGTTACAAGTAACTTTTGAAAATGTATTATTTGTCAAATGTGACTATTAAATATTTATGCTATACCTCCAAAGAAATGGATGGCATGATCAAAGCTAGATAATTGAACAATACGTCCTATCTAAAATCACTAAATAAATGCAAGTTATAGATGTTTCTAAAAATATTCTACATGAATTAAGATTTTGGAAACCTTCTACTATCTAAGAGATATCTTTGAAAAGTTTCCAAACTTCTTAACTGGTGCATGTAAATATTCAAATTTGTTATAATTATCCTATTTTCAAGTTTTGTCAACAGAGAACTCAACGCTCAAGATGTCAATCATAATCATTGAGATGAAGTAAATGTGGATGATAATGATGATGCATTTCTTGGCAATAACCAGGAGAACTTGTGAGTTTTTCTTCCCTCTTGCTTCATTTTCATTGTTTTTTAAGTTGTTTAATTTCCCTAATATTGTTTAAAAATATTGGGGTTCATGCTAATGATAATCGAATTTGGAAGTTAGAGTGGTCTTGTTTGAAATCTTAATTGGCTTAATCTTGTATAAAGTAGTGTAAGATATTGCTCCCGAAAAATACATTTGCATGTTAAATCAATAGAGAACTCGATGCTGAAGAGGCCAATTCTAGTCACGGAGATAAGGTAAAAGTGGTTGATAATATTTGATTTTAAGATAACAAAGATAACGAAAAAAATTAAATCGTTAACTCTAGATATGTAACACGTTTGACTTTATTCACAAAATAAATCGTTAACCCTAGATATGTAATATGTTTGACTTTACTCACAAATGGACGTTGATTTTTACAAGCTATAGACGTTTCCAAAAGGGTTCTACAATATTTGATTTTTAAGATAACAAAGATAACGAAAAAAATTAAATCGTTAACCCTAGATATGAAACACGTTTGACTTTACTCACAAAATAAATCGTTAACCCTATATATGTAACATGTTTGACTTTACTCACAAATGGACGTTGATTTTTAGAAGTTTTAAACCTTGACGTTTAGTGCGGAAATTGACAAAACACAAAAATATATTTCGCAGTTTACTTTAGGGGTGAGCATGGGTAGGGGTGGGGTTTATGGTAAACGAAACCGAACCGTATGTTCGATTTTTGGAAACTACAAACCGTTTGGTTTTGGTTTTCGGTTTTGACATTGAATCGGTTGGTTTCGGTTTTATTGGTTTTTCTTACTTGAAAACTAGCAAGTTTTAATCTTATATGAAGTTTACAATTCTAAGTTTTCAAGCAAAAATATTTAAACAAATATCAATAATAGCATATTATCTAGCAATCCAAATCGTCAAAAAGCGCACAAAACAACCAAACATCAATCTAAAATATAAAATGCGCGTCTTTTGAGCTTTGCACTTTTCGTTAAACTACGAGAATTGTAGGGAAATTTTCAAAAACACTATTGTTTGAAAACAAAGATTATATCTATAAATAAAACAAATTTTAATGTATAGATAGTAAACAACAATTTTTTTTTAATAGATAAAGTTTTATATTTAAATCTTTAAAATTAAATAGCAAATCTTTTATATAGATAAAATTATATAAAAACATATAAAAGGTGGGGTAGGCGGTTTTCGGTTAGGTTTTCTTATAAAACCAAAAGCAAACATTCGGTTTTATGAAATTCAAAACCACCATCGGTTTTGTCAAATGGGGGGTTTTTAGGTTCGTTTTTGGTTTCTATTTGTTTTAGGTTTTGTGCTCCACCCTACTTTACTTTAAAATTGAAACCTTTTTTGGTTAATACATCATAACTTCTAGCTTCACATAATGGAAACTAATTCGGATTTATTTCAAGTAATCAATAAAGAAAATGTTTTACCTGACCTTTTAACTAACTAGAAATAATTTACTTTTTAGTCTCAAATTAATCGTTAAGCGTTTTCCTTTTCTTTTTTTATGTCCCAATTTTTCTCCACTACAAAATATAAATAGGTAAATTTGATCGAATTTATCATATTACCTTTGCTTGAAATTATTATTACAAATTTCAAAAAGAAAATTAATTTAATTTTTTAATGATAAAAATGTCATTTTTGCAAAGTAAGATAAAAAAGCAGGTAATAATCATTTTTTTAATGATGTTTCCATATATTCTTTCGATTTACATAGAGTGCAAGAGAAGCGAGCAACAAGGCTGCGTCGCTAGCCCTTTTTGAATTGCAAAGTCAATTTTTTTAAAAACTATGTTTGTAGATTTAGGTGTCATAACATTGCTATGTATAAATCGTTGGACTCTTTTGAGGAGCTCCACGACCTCATGTGCAAGAAAAAATGTATCAAATCGAAATGAAAAAAAACATGTTGATTTTCAATATGCAGCGTTCGTGTTTAGCCATTTTATGCAGGACTTTCAAAGCGGCTTGTCCTCTTGTAAAACCCGCCTACTCAAACCAACGAGAGAAGAAACCCCTGTTAGATCCACACATGAATGTTTCCCTCCAACCCATCCAAACCAAAAAGCGTCTGCCGTCCAGTATGGATCTTCCATCCAACGGTCAATCAAAAAGTTCATAGGTGTTTCTTTCTTGGCGGAGATCCCAACGGCATACCACAAGCGTCAAAAGGGACATCCCTAACCATATCGTGTCTATACTTGAAGCCGGGGCTCTTTGCAATGGGCTGCGTGTTCCCCAAAGGAATCCAAACACTTGCGACAAACTGGGCATATCTCATAAAGGAAATAAAGGAAGGAATCATAGGCGATACTTAAGGATAGTGCGATATTCCACCGTGACATATGTTGACCTAGCCCGTTTATGGGGATAGCTAATAGAAAATCTTGGGCATGTGAGGCCTATAGACACTCAAAAACTGCTTTCTGTCTCACATTCATGTCGAAGTGAACTATATCTTTGACCATTCACTAAAATGTGCATTTTCGCCTATGTTTAAATTGCATTTTTTTTTATGAAAAGTTATTTTAGGACAAATGAAGTATTTTATTGCAAACTATGTAACTAATTTAAATGACAAGAGACTCCCAAGTATCCAAACTTGCTTAAAAAGCAATCTCAAACACACTTAAAAGTAAAGGATAAATTTAAACATAACCCTTAATAACAAAAGCAAACTCAAAAACAGTAAAACCGAAAACCCATGACCATATTATATCCTTCTTCACACCATCACAAAACCCTCAACACAAACAATGCAACCAAACACCATCTACACTACTAAAAAACTATATACACCACCCTTAATTATCTTCCCAATATCATCATACACCCTCCATAAACCCTACAAAACTACACCCATGCGAGCATCACTGACCCTTTTGCGCACACTCCACCATAGCCACCGCCACGTCATCACCGGCATCTTTTTCAAAAACCCACCTCGAATCTCACTTTTGAGACAATTTGGACAAAGTTCTTCAGTCAGGCATTTCGTCGAACATTTGGCGTGCAAGGAAGAAAACCGGGATTTTGAAACTGATAATGAGAGGTTTAGCTTTGGTGCGTGTTTTGGGGTGAGTGGTGATGAGGTTAAGAAAGATGATACGGGTTTGAAAGTTGATGTGAAGGAGCTTGATGAATTGCCTGAGCAATGGAGGAGGTCTAAGCTGGCTTGGCTGTGTAAGGAGTTGCCGTCGCATAAGCCCGCTACAGTTGTCAGGATATTGAATGCGCAACGGAAGTGGGTTAATCAAGATGATATGACTTATGTGACTGTTCATTGTATGAGAATTCGCGAAAATGAAACTGGGTTTAGGGTAAAATTTCTTCTTTTTGTTGACGCTTAGGATTAATTGAAAGGCTCGACTTGTAGCAAGCTTAAAAAGGTGGTTGTTTGATAAGCAAACGTAAACGGGTGGGGCTTTTGATGAATTAAAAGTTCATCCATTTTGATGAACATTACTTTTTTCATGATGAACATTACTTTTTTCATCGTTAGTTATGTTATGTACATGCAACATACGTCTTGCATGCTTAAAGCAAGTTGTTTCTAGCGTGTTAAACATTTTTAATCATCGTTGTTTGATGAACAATAATGTAATTCCTGCCAGGTGCAAACAACCTTAAGTGGCCACGCCAACCTCTTGAAAAGGGAGGGCTTTACCTGGTTTGTGGCGGTGGGTTCAAACCCCGTGGATTAGTTGGTCAAAAAGGTCGGAATCATGGTTAAAAAAATAAATAAATAAATAAAAATAATGTAATTCTTTTTTTGTTTATTAAAACAGGTAACCTTCAGAAATTCAGCGTGTATACATTCATTAATAACACAGCCTCTTTTAGGCTTTCTATGATTCTGGACTTTCTATATACCCACTGATATAGACCTTTAATGCTTGATTCTGTAATATCTTATGTTTGTTTAATTGAATGTGATGTCATTATGTTTTTTCATTTTAGGTGTATAAATGGATGATGCAACAACACTGGTTTCATTTTGATTTTTCACTTGCTACTAAGCTAGCTGATTACATGGGCAAGGAGCGAAAGTATCTAAAATGTAGGGAGATATTTGATGATATTATTAATCATGGTTTAGTTCCAACAGAATATACTTTTCATATTCTGATAGTATCCTATCTCAGTTCATCGAATCGTGGCTGTTTAGATGAAGCGTGTGCTATCTATAATCGGATGATTCAGTTAGGAGGTTATAGTCCCCAGCTTAGCTTGCACAATTAAGCTTTTTAAAGCTATTTTGACAGCACCTGTAGACTCTTCAAAACAGTATGTTAATCAAGCAGAATTCATATTTCATCAAATGGTAACTTCTGGATTCAAGATCCATAAGGATGTTTATAGTGGTCTTATTTGGCTTCATAGCTATCAGGATAAGGTAGATATAGAGAGAATCGCATCACTAAGAGCCGAAATGAAGTTATCCGGTTTTGACGAAAGTAAAGAAGTGCTTGTCTCGGTTTTAAGAGCTTGTTCCAAAGAAGGGGATGTAAGCTGAGAAAACATGGAAAAAGCTTCTTAGCTCAACCAGTAGCATTTCTTCTCAAGCTTATGTTTATAAAATGGAAGTTTATGCAAAGAATGGTGAGCATATGAGATCATTCGAGGTATTTAAGAGTATGCAAGAACAGTTAGGATCAGCTAGCACTGCAGGATTTTATAAAATAATAGAAATATTGTCTAAAGCGCAGGCTGCAGAACTTGCAGGGTCTGTCATGGAAGAATTTATTGAAATTGGTAAGAAGCCATTGATGCCGTCCTTTATTGATTTAATGGACATGTATTTTACATTAGGGATGCATGATAAGTTGGAGTATACTTTCTTACAATCTCTTGAGAAATGTAAGCTAACCGTACCATTTACAATATATATCTCAAATCACTTGTACATACTGGCAATCTTGGTAAGGCTGAGGAGATATTACGCGAAATGCAGAATCTTGAGGATATTGGTGTCGATACCAAATCCTGCAACACTATTTTAAGAGGGTATTTAGATGGTAGAGAGTATGCTAAAGTAGAACAGATATATGATTTAATGAGTCAGAAAAAGTTCCATATCGAACCTGATTTGATGGAAAATCTTGAACGAGTTTTGAAAGCAAATAAAGAAGCGCTTAAGAACCCTGTAACTAGAAAGCTTAGCAAAGAACAACGAGAAGGTCTTGTGGGGTTACTGTTAGGTGGTTTACAGATTCAGATTCAGAAAAAGAAAGAAAGAATCATATGCTCGTTTTTAAGTTTAATGAGGACTCTGATGTACATAAGGTTTTAAAGAGACATATAAGCAGCGAGTATAAGGAGTGGTTAGATTTATCTAGTAAACAAGGTGACAAAGTCACCACGATTTCACACTCTTATTTTGGGTTCTATGCTGACCAGTTTTGGCCACAAGGTCAGCCTGTAATTCCAAAATTAATCCATCGTTGGTTGTCACCACGAGTTCTTGCCTACTGGTACATGTATGGTGGTTATAGAACTTCATCTGGAGATATTTTGTTGAAGATTAGAGGAAGTGAAGATGGCGTTGACAAAGTTGTTAAAGCCTTACAGAAAAAGTCGTTGAATTGTAAGGTCAAACGCAAGGGTAGATTGTTTTGGATAGGTTTACTTGGAAAAAATTCAACATGGTTTTGGAAATTGGTGGATCCGTACATCGTGGGGGATTTAAAAGATCTTGTAAAGCCAGACCTAAAGGAAGACTTCCGAACTATTGACTTTGATAGAAGTGATTCTGATAATAGTGAAGATGATGCATTGTAGGACTTCTTTTGTTATAATCGTGGTTGCTCCAAAATGGGCAAGAAGCGGGATTGCAAGAAGCTCTACCAAATTTCTTGTGCTGCAATGACACTAAGGTATGAATATATTTGAACCGCCAAAAAATACCAGTGACAACACATGAATATTTTCATTGAATTTACTACTAGTTCAGGTTCAGGTTTACACTTTTCTTTTATATACATGGAATTGTTGGACTATATCTCATTCATTACTCAAAGTTTTGAACTTTATTATTTTCTGGATGCAGGTTGAAAACGGGGCCTGATGCTGATGATGTGCATTTGATCAGAGGCATATACTAGCTATCGGATTTACTTAATGATATATCTTTTGGCATATCACCAACATCCAAGATTTTCTGAGTTGTGACGGTGTGACCTTATTTATAAAATGTCATTTTGTGAATAGTTATTGTTACAGTTGGTATATAATGCACGGTTTAGTGTCATTGAATTTCATTACTCGTTATGAAGTACAGTATTAACACAATGAGCATCTTTTAGGCCCACAACAGCCAGTGATGGGTAATTTTGGTATTTAGTATAACTATTCTACTGGTTAAGCAATGTTTCGTATATGCTGATTATTATTATAAAGGAGTATTGAATGAGAAAGTAGAGCCTTATTCTGGGTAGTGGCCTATCTCTCAAATGAAAGCTCGTTTACTTGTCCGTTGACTAACCAAATTACTAATTTGTTAGATATACCATTTTTCATCATTTTATCTGTGTTCGGGTCCTATACATGTCGAATGAGGGAGTTTTCTTTTATATATCGGGTCACCACTTCGAAGGCAGTTTTAGTGCAGCGAACTAAAAGCATTCCCATTACAAGATGATTTTAGTTGTATTAGTATGAGATATGCCAGAGCCCTTCCAAGATTGTTATGATATTATGCACTGATATTAGTTATCTATAGTGTTGAAGTGTTCTAGAAAGGTTCCAGTTGAATGCCACCTCGGAGTTCACTTGTTCTGTCAGGTGGGATTTCACTAGTGGAAACTGTCGTGGATGATCATCAATGATCATCAATGATTTCAGAACGATTCAAAGGTTCTGTTTTTTAACCAATCATTTGTATATTACATACTTGAACAAGATCTATACTTTGTGTGACTTATCTTCTTCCCGCCCTAGGAGTAGGAGTAGCACAAAAAGAGGGATTGGCATTTTGGACCATAAACCACTAACGCCTTCCTCGTTGGGGCTCTGTGCACTGGGAAAAGCTCTAGCGAAGGAGAGCCACTAGTTACAAAGCTCCAATAAGGTATCGAGAGGTGTTTTACATATATCGGCTGTTTAGTACTCCAGTATATAAGGTAAAACCCTTTTGCAGAGCTGCAATTGCCAAATTGCTGACATTTTATAAGTTCTAAGGTGGGAAATATAATAGTTGCTCAAGCCAATATCAAAACAAATGATTTTTATGCATTTGTAACTTGCGTAAATATCATCAATTTGTTTGTAACACTTATAATGGATGGGATCGCTGTCATGTCATTCGAACTTACTGCAGAAAAATAACCCAGTATCATGTAGTGTCGTGATACCACCATTTACTTCTCTGGAAGGTAAAAGATATATAATGTGTTCGGACATGGTGCTATTGTGAGTTGGCTCATTGGTTTCACCGGTCCAAAACTACCGAGTCACTGATATTGTCATCTAGTACATCTATTTCGGTGTGGATTATATCTGATATGTTGGAAAGAAGAGAAATTTTTTGGTTACAGTATATTTTATTTTTGTCTTGTTTTTTAAGACACTTTAAAAACGTTAATATTCGAGCATAACTTGAAATACATTTTAAACGGTTATACCGATTATCAGTTGCAAAAGTACAAAGTTAAAAAATATAAAATTTATAAGAAAAATGATGCAATAATTATATGAACATAACTAAAAAACGTTGTAAAATTGTAGATGCTCTACCGTGGCGGTGCATTTGGCACCAAGCCACTATGATGCGCGTCATAATATCGCCATGACAACACACTCGATACGGAAAGGCGCGCCCCATGGCTTAAGCTATGGCAATGGTGCACGTTATGGCGTCCGAAAATGTCTACATTTTCCAGTTACTGTGCAACAACTAAATTTGTTTTTCTTTTGTTTTATTTTGTTTTCAAATTTTATCATTATATAATACCCATACTCAACCTTGTACATACAACTTTTATCACTTCCATTTTCAATATTAAAAGCTTACAATATTTACAGAGTGAATGTGGCCGATTCATACTGTTGATGCATGTCTGGCGTGGCGAGTTAACGACTCTCTTTGGCGTTAGTCGTCTTCTCGAGCCTAGTAGACCGTCCAACAAAGAGAACCGTTAAGTGGACGGGCCGTAGCCGGGTCCACCTCCGACGGTCAAGTTAGTCGCGATGTAGCATATATCAAAGTTAGTTAGGGTTAGAGATAACTGTCATGTATATAGGACATGGATTAGGGTTTAGGCGTAGAGTGGGCGCATCTGGCGGGCGACCCATTCACAGCCCGATCCGGACCATCGTCCACAAGCCCCCAAGTTTAGTATGAGATGGTAGCATGGCTATGTTATGCTAAACTTAAGTTGTTCATGGCGGCGTAGGTGAAAGTGGAATCGTATCTGCATCACGGGTAGGCGTACCTTTTGTACCCGATAGCGGCCAGCAGCATGGTGCGATAGAAGGCGATGCTTAGCAGAGGATGCAGCGTTGTCTGACAAAGAGGTGCGCGAAAGGCGTGCTGTAGCATAAGTGCCGTATGCGACAAAGAGCGAACGTGCTTACAGCGCCCTAAGTGTCTTATTTGTCTTGCGACCAAAGTTGCGACGAGGAAGGCGTTAGCTGGCGCGTACATCCGTCTTTACAACCAACGAAGGGCGTCTCCTAGCGGTAAAGATGCGTGCGAATATTTAAATCCGTCTTTATTACGAGCTTGCGTTACGCTTCAATATATAGCGCGATGCGTGCGGAAAGCGATGGTAGTATATACCCGGTAGCCCCCAAGTTTGATGGTGCTACTGCGTGTAGGAGCATTAAACTTATTATCTGCGAAAAACCGAATGCAAAGATTAAAAGTATATGCCTTGAATCGCGGCATATAAAACCTAATGAAGTGAAACAATAAGCACACATAGCATGAATAATATATTGCCCATAGCATAAATAATATATATATACATCGAGAAGTGGATCTTGCGTCGTGGGATGCTTACCGACGAAATAATTAATTGTGTTGTTTTTTTTTAATGTATAAAATAAAAACTTCGGATGGATGTCTGGTGGCGACTAATAGACACATATAGATTTATCGTAACGCGCCAGACTCGAGCGTTTGTGGATGATCGCAGATGTTTATACCACGACTTTTGGTCCAATGCGCATCATGGCGATTGACTAGCATCGTGGTGTTCGCGTGCAGCGTGCTCGCGAAGATAATGCGAGCGCGCGCTTCGCAGCGGGTAGATTTATCACGGCTGCGTTGTTAATGACAGGTGTACCAACCGTAAAGCGATATCTGCTTGAATTAATTCGGTAAAAATAAAATAGCTCGATGCGTCGATTTTTTGCTTAGGTCGTCGATGCGACTTAAAAATATAGGTCGATCATGGGACCTTTTCTTTTATCATGTTTTAGCATTTAGCCAAATCAAAGAATATATTAAATTTCAACACTTAATCAAAGAATAATATTTTAAGTGAAGATATGGTTTATTATCTTAAATTTTAAAATATCTGTACATGCAAATCATTTTTAAATTTCAACACTTATCATGTTGCGTCGGAAAATTTTCTACCAGTATTGCATCGTACAATTTAATAAAGTTTTAATAAAGTGATATTAAATTATTGATCGTAGTAAGCGAAATCCTTGTGGATTAAGTTATGTAGCATCGTCCAATTTAATAAAGTGAAAGGTTTTAGAGTTAGACTTTATGATTTACGCTTTTAAATATCTGAGAACTTCGAAACATAGTTTATTCATGGTCCCGGATGGCGCCAACTTGATGCATAATGCAGCGAGGCGAGGATTCAACGACTCTCCTGGCCGTTAGTCGTCTTCTGAGCCACAGTAGACACGTCAACAAAGAGAACCGTTAGGAGTGGACCGGAAAATGGCGGGGTCCACCTCCGACAGTCAGAGTTAGTATGCGATGTAACATATATCAAAGTTAGTTAGAGTTAGAGATAACCTGTCATGTATATATAGGACATGGATTAGGGTTTTAGTAGAGTGGTACGTCTAAGGCTGCCGTCCTGGCCAGTCGGACCATACGTACACATACCTCTCAGATTCATACCTTCCGATGATGAAGGCGTCATTTATCTTGGTGAAAGCTTATGAATGTTACCAAACGTTGCAACAAAAAAAACTCAAACAAACACATTAAAGTCTTTAAAAAATCTTATGAAGGTCTTTGGCAACACCAACAAGGTTATTTTATTCAAGATTATGTAACTTTTTCTATTTTCACTTCTTTTTAGTTTTTATGTAATTTTATCATTTTTTTATGAATAAAAATTTAATTGGTTAAAACAAATTAAATAAAATTGAATGTGTATTAAAAGGGGGTTGGTTGACATGTTATGAAACAGGAAGTTTTTAAATGTGTGAATAATAAGGTTATGTTAAAAAGAATATTAAGTTAATAAACAAAAAAAATGATTTTGACATGCCATCAAACCCAGGATAAGTATATAGGGGAGTTCACTCACGCATTGGTGACTTTCAAGGCCGTCCTCCTTATAAAATGCCTCACTGTCGGGGATGAGTCTCGGGACCCGAGACATTGGCTTCCGAACAGAGTGAACTATTAAGGATCGCATCCAGCATATTCTACATTATAGCACGCGAGTGATTCACTTAGCTTTGGGGATCAGCGGAGCTCAATTAGTCGAGAAAATCCGATTTGTATATGGTGTGTGTGTGTGTTACTTGTGATGTGGGGTATATTTGTGTGTAAGTGAGGTATTTTTGATGATAATGTTGGTTGTTATATTATTAATAGTATGTTGTTGATGGTGATGTTGGTAATAACTAATAAAGTAACAAGTGATGTGACGTTGAATTGACGACAATCATGTTGGTCAATGGTCACCACTAGATGTCTGATGCTCTAAATAAAAATAGCATACAACATTTTTGCAAAGACAAAAAGAAATATAAGGAATATGGTGGTATATAAGCGACTTATAACTTATTTGGTTTTGAGCTTATACTTCATAAGTTCACTTTTTTAATTAATTAAAAAATTAATTTAAGTGAAAGCTAAGATCACAACATATTTATTCAAAACAAACGATCTACGCAACGAACTTTGAAAATTACCATCCTACGCAAAATACTTTCAAATTTTGAACGATCTACGTAATATGACCGGAAACTAGTAGGTTACCAGGTTACAAACTTTGAAAAATTACAGAAATGGCCCTTGTGGCTTGCTTTGACTTTCACCGATCATCCTTTGACTTTTTTTTTCACTTAAAAAAATTACAGTAATTTGCATTGACTTTCACTTTTAGCCTGTTTTTATACTTTTTCACCAGTTCTCTTACGTTTTTATTCATTTTTTTATGTTTTCGTCCGATTTTATATGTTTTCGTCCAATTTCTTACGTTTTTATCCGTTTTCGTCCATTTTTATATGTTTTCATCCGTTTTTATACATTTTCACCCGTTTTCTTACGTTTTCATGCAATTTTATACGTTTTTCGTCCGTTTTTATACATATTAATACGTTTTCATCCGTTTTCTTATGCTTTTATACGTTTTCGTCCGTTTTCATCCGTCTGTATGCATTTTCATCCGATTTTATACACTTTCATCCGTTTTCGTATGTTTTTATCTCTTTTCGTCCGTTTTTATATCGTTTTTATATGTTTTTGTCTGTTTTTATATGCCTTCATACATTTTATCTGTTTTCGTCCATTTTATACGTTTTTTTCGTTTTTATACGCTGTCATTCGTTTTCGTTTGTTTTTATACGTTTTTATCCGTCTTGATTAGGTTTATATTCGTTTTCGTCTGTTTTTATATGTTTTCATACATTTTCTTATGTTTGCATATATTTTTATCCATTGTTATCCATTTTTATACGTTCATCCGTTTTTATACGTATTTATCTGTTTTTCTTATGTTTTTATCCGTTTTGCTACGTTATTATTCGTTTTTCTACGTTTTATACGCTTTATAAGTTTTTGTATGTTTCAGTACATTTCAATACTTTTTTGTACACTTTTATGTGTTTTGTATGTTTTCATACGTTTTTATCCGTTATTAATCATTTTATACATTTTCATCATACAAAATGTAAGAAAAGCGATATAAAGGCGGACGAAAAATATAAAGCGTTAAACATATAGCGGCAGCGTGTGAAGCGTATACAAGCTATTATGTAAGAAAACGTATAAAAGCGAACACAAGCGTAAAGCGAATGGCGATATAAACGGAAAACACATAAGGATGGCATGAATATAAAATGAATAAAGGCATTATGAAGAAGGGCTAAAACGAGCAGCGTAAAAAAAAGGATAAAACCGTAAAACGGGCTAAACATGGGCGAGCAGGATAAGCATTATGAAAAAGTAAGAAAACGAAATAAAAACGTATAAAATTGGATAAAAACGGATGAAAATGCATAAAAATGGAGGAAAACGTATAAAAACGGACGAAAATGGATAAAAACGTAAGAAAACATTTGTAATCGGACAGGAATGTAAAAAACGAATGATAATGTATAATAACGAACATAAACGTATAAAAACGGACGAAAAGTATAAAAACGTATAAAATCGGATGAAAATGTATAAAAACGGATGAAAATATATAAAAACGGATGAAAATGCATATAGATGGATGAAAACGTACAAAAACGGATAAAACCGTAATAAAACGTATAAAAACGGATGAAAACGTATAAAAATGGACGAAAACGTATAAAATCGGATGAAAACGTAAAGCGGATGAAAATATATAAAACTTATAAAATGGATAAAAGCGTATAAAATGGGCGAAAATGTATAAAAATGGATAAAGCGTAGAAACCGGCTAAAAGCGTTATAAAACGGACGAAAACGTAAAAAAACGGATAAAACATAAGAGAAATGGTGAAAAAGTATAAAAACGGACTAAAAGTGAAAGTCAATGCAAACCATAAGGACCATTACTGTAACTTTTTTTAAGTGAAAAAAGTTAAGGGATGACCGGTGAAAGTCAACCAACCACATGGACCATTTCTGTAATTTTTCAAAGTTTGTAACCTGGTAACCTACTAGTTCCCGGTCATATTACGTAGATCATTCCAAATTTGAAAGTATTTTGCGTAGAATGATAATTTTCAAATTTTGTTGCATAAATCGTCTGTTTTGAATCAATATGTTGCGTATTTTTAGCTTTCACCCTTAATTTAAATAAATTTATTATCACATAATAAACTTACATAAGCTAAAACAAAATAAACTTATATAAGTATTAGCAGAAATATGGATTTTAAGCGTAATAGAAAGGAATCTCAGCTTAGGAGGAAAAGTTTCAAAATCAACCAAGTTAGTTTTAAAATAAGCCATAAAAATGTGCTTATCTTACTATCTTATAATAGAGGAAGACATTTTTCTCCGTCAAATACATATCAAAACTTAATTTTAACAATACAAGTTATAAAGCATATAGTATAAACATTTACTTATCTTCTAAACTTAATTTTAAACAATACATGTTATAAAACATATGATACAAACATGTTACAAACCTTTCAACACATTTAATTAATATTATTCTTTAAATACCTTCTTTATCAAATTACAATTACTATATCACATAATACAAGCCAAACACGCTACTAATTTAGTGTTAAAATCATAACATAAGCACTTAAACATCAAAAAAGTTAACAATGCAGACAACAACGTAACAACTTCATCATCCTTATCTACGTTTGTAAGTTGTCGCAATACACGGTTACTATATTATATGAAAAAATATTTTGCTATAAGTCTTCCAACATAAAAATATTTACAATAAGTTACAGGGTATCTGCCGCTGTAACGCGCGAATAAGCAGGCTATTTTTTATAAAGTACAATCTCAAAACAAAGTAACCTATGCCCAAACAAACGCCCCGTGGACCATCTATCTTTTATATAATAAAAGAATTACATCATTTCGAAGTGTTTTTAGAAAACCCTTCTCATTGAAAAAAACATTGGGCCAATAGGAGAGTTCAATTTCGTCACGTAAGCAAAATCATGTAATGTGATTGGTTAATAAAATTCAAAATTAAATTGATTTTGGTTAAACTTTAATAAATTTGGTGGAGAAATTTGGTTGATAAAAAAAAACACATAAAAATATAAGTGTCGAATTTGTGAAAACAAAAACTTAAAAAAAGAGGAGATGATTAATAAAACTTTAGTGGTTGATTTTTAAAAAATTATATAGAGTTAAGTGTAATATTATAAACCTTTATATTTTTTAATTACGTTGGATTATTAACAAATACCCCTATTATACTACACACTTTAAACTTTATATCTTAAAAAATACAATGCATATGTTGTTTTAAAATAACAACATATAAATTTACATAAGATTATAAGTATCAATTTTTTCTTATATCGTTCAATAAATTCATTTATTTCATTTTTAAAATAACCTACGTGGGCACGAGTTTACATTTTAAATACGGCTAAATTACTGAAAACGTGAATATAACTATCAAATTGTAAGCACGGTTTACTTTAATATAAAAATAAATATATGCGATTATCTTTATAACATGATTAATGTAATTCTTATTTATTTATATAAGGCTATCTAGAAAAAACATTTTTATAAAACATCAACATAATATTAAAACTCATTATAAAATAAGTATACTTTAACTTTATATCACTCATTATGTGTTTAAACTTGCATGCAGTAATACAACATAATATTAGTAGTGAAATTTAAAAAACAATATCAACATCTTTTATTAATAAATAAATTAAATCTTGAGTTACCTAATATAAGTTTTTGTATGTAAACACGTCGTCTGCGAAGCTTATAACTATATAATTATATCATCTTATAACTATATAATTATATGTAATTACGACACAATATTAATACAGAATATATATATTTTTTTAAATAGTTATCTATTGTAGAATGTCCCACTTATAACCTAGTTTGAGACACAACCAACCCCCATTCCATCCTGTTTCAAACCACATACCCCTTATTTCATTTGCATGCCCCCAAACCAAACAAACAAAAAAATGTTGACAGATTCAGAGCTTTTGAAACACCTCCACAATGTCTTGAAAACATCCGACCTAGACACGGCAACCGCCGCCACTGTGCGCCGTAGATTAGAGGAACAGTTGGATATTGATTTGTCGGACAAGAAGACTTATATTAGGAAACAAATTGATTTGTATCTTCAGTCTCATTATAATGACAATAACCCGGAACCCGAGGGGGAGGAGGAGGAGGAGGAAAATGTGAAAGAGGAGGAGAGTGATGATGGTGGTGGTGGGAGTGTTCCGGCGAAAGACGAAGAGTCCGAAGAGGGCGAAAGCGAGGAGGAGAGTGAGGATGAAAGTGATGATGAGGATTTGAAGAGTAATGGGTTAGTGAATTATGTGTTTTGTTGTTGATGGTGTTTATTTTGTGTGATTGGCTTATATGTCACTAGTTTTGGGTATAATCGATTTGAATGTGAATTAGTTATCTCTAAATTAAATGGACGAGGTTTTCCCTGTTTAGGTTACCCGGGAAGGGCGAGTCTTTCCTAACCAATGTATACCCCCAAATGTATACTAATTGAGGTTTCAACCCTAGACCTCTTACAAATAGGCCACTTTGGTGGTGGCTAGTTATCCCCTTTAGATTTTGCGAGTAATATAGGATGTAATGCGATAGTGGTCTTGTTAAGGAATTTTGGGAAGAATTTAGACTAAAAGCCTTAATGAAGCAATTTGTTTAAGGCTTGCTCTTGAAATTATATGCTCTTTTCTATTGTGATTAGGTTACTTTAAATCGTTGTTGGTTTCGGGCATAGTTCATATAAAAAAGCACTTGGACAATTTCTTAAATCGTGTATTAGATAGCATTTTCGTAATACAATATTTCGACCCTATTCGAATGCCTGTTACACAAAATTTGTAATGGGATAAGACAAGTAAACAATTTAATTTTGGCACATGAAGTATAGCAAAACACAGAAATTTTTGTTAGTCTTTCTGTCTTTGTCTGTAATAAATGAGACCAACATCTGTTATTAATAGATTGACAATCATGGCAGTTTTCGTATGTAATAAATGATGTCTGTTGGATAATAGAGTAATAGACATGTCAGTTACTCAGTTTTGGTTTTGCCACTGCTCCTTGATCTCTGCCATTCGTCATGGGTGAAGTTAGTTTAGCTCACACAAGTGTGTACTCTACACCTCCTAACACGTTGTCGAGTTTAACCTAAAATCCCTTTGGCCTCTAGTTAATCAAAATTACATAAATAGTTGATGACATTAAATGGACCAACAATTGTTTATAGGTTTAAAAAGGGAATTCTTGAAAATGAGTGATTGTTATTGATAAAATATGGATCTGACAAAATGTAAGGTGGACCGATGCCTGAAGAAGGGACATTTAAGCACCAGGATATCAGTTTTTTTTATAAAATGAGATATAAGGGTCATTGTTTTTTTAGATGTTTATGTCATTCCATTAGAAATTAGAAATTTATATCTTTATGTTTCCTTAAAGACTTTTATCTCAAATAGCATTGAAATGTTAATGTCTAGCGGTTGCTTTCCCAAGCCCCGTTTCATTTGGTTGTCACCCCTCTTCACAAGGCATGGCACTGTGTCTGGCTGAAATATCCATATTACACGGCGTCACTAATTGAAGGATATGCGTATATTTCTAGGCTTTCATTCAAGTCTGAATTAGGGAAGAAGTAGAAATTGTAGAGGCATAAGCGTCTTTTCTGGCCATGATTTTAGGTTCATGTTTTATGATCAAGGCACTGCATACCTGAATAAATAGATTACTTTGATTTTAGTTTATTGGTCATTGAAAGTTATTAGTTTGGTTAGTTACCAAATAGACAAGCTGCCCCTGTGCATCTATGGCTCTTATTAACAGCTAAATCCATATTCTAGGCTTTTCTGCTGGTCACTTTTAGTTTCTCCCACCATTATTGAGTTATTTTCTCATTGCACGGCAAAACTTGCTCAAGACACTGGTTTGCACACGAAAATCATAGGAGTCTGTCTTTTAAACTTTACCCATATATACCTAATTAAACTTTGATGAAGGCTGAGTGGCTGTTTGTAAACTAGTAAATAGCAAATACTTGTAAAATGAGAATTTTTTTGAATCTTTTATCATGGAAATAGGGCACTTATTAGAGTGTCGATAGTCATCATTCCCGTCTTAAAAGCGATGTGAGTTTTTACTGGTGTCTAGTGCACATACGTATTAGCGCTGAAGAGTTAAGAATGATAAGTAGTTTAGTACATACTCTAATGATGTTGAAGGTGAGTTTTAAGTATTGTAGCCACACTGACTCAGAAAGTGCTCTTTTATACAAGATTTGGGGGTGAATGATAGAAGTAGCCACATTTGAGAGGCTTCCAACCAGGAAAACACTGTAACCTTGGGAATTAACTCCCAAGATAGAGGCTTTAGCTGATTCACTCGACAAAAAACAAAAACAAAAAAAAACAAAAAAAAAAACAAAAAAAAAACTTATGTTTGTTAAATCATAATAATATCGTTGTATCCTTGTACCATGGAGATACAACTCTGTTTATACTGAATTACTTTAGTAAAGCTAGAAAATTAAAAGCCAATGTATGGCTAATGAATATTTATAACTACTAATATAAATAACTCAAATCCACATTTACCAAGTAAAAGTTTATATCAAACAGGCTAGTCTCAAATTACATAGACAAACTGTAACACATCGTTAATATTATTCTGTGCCTTGCCCTCCCTGATCATGGAGCATCTACAATGCTAATTGCTAAAGGCTTTAAAAGCTTTTCTAAGCAATCTTCAAATATATTTTATCCAAAGCAAATTGCTAAAGACTTTGTACCTTTTCATTATTTCTTTATTTATCCAGAGCAATCTTCAAATATATACTTCAGTGCAAAAAGCTTTTCAAAAAAGTGTATGATGATTTAGTATACATACAAGTACCATTGAGGGGAGATATAACAAATTAAAATAATAGTAATATTTACAACTTGAAAAAGGCTTGGAGCTTCTCAAACTTTTGCCAAAAACGCTATCTGCTCTAATGAAATAAAGCTTTTAAAAAAACGTTTGTAATAGTGAAGTCACTGGAGATGCTCGAATTCTTATGATAATTTTTTCAATGAAGCTTTCCTGGTGAATCTTTATTTATATCCAAAGATAATGAAAATCTGCAGAGTACCACAGAAACATGACACTAGGAGCGTATTTAAGGGCATTGAAATGTTTCAAAAAAGGCCTACAAGGCTGATTAATCGCCGCCTAGGCGCTACCGGGCCACCAACATTTCCGATTTGTGTAACTCGGTCAAACAAATCGGTCAACCGTGATCAACGGCGGTAAACGACTGTCAACGATGGTCAAACTTGCGGGAAACTTGCAAATATTGCCGAGAATACCCAGAACTTGTTGTAAACTACTTTTAATCACTTATAGTCATTTGTATATTTCTATTACAAGATGTTTTTAAGAAAAATCTTGGCGGAATACCCAAAATTCGCTGAAAATAACCAAAATTTGCCAAAAATGCCAATCCGATTAATCACCGATTAATCCCGCCTAGACCGATTACAAGCTTGAAGGGGGTTGACCGCCCGACTACCGATTCACGATTTTTGCAACCTTAATGACACATTGTTTCAAAAAGTAATATTGTAGCACTTTCATTCCTTCAATCATCAATGCGCAGTTCTTAATACTAATGTTAAGATATACACAGAAGATTAAGAACCAACCCTTTACCTCAGCATGCTAGGATTCATGATACATGACATTACTAAGTTTACACCTTTACGATTGTATGATAATGTATGACTTAGTTGATCATAGAAAGAATACCATACATTGTTTGGTTTAACCTTGATAAACTATTTGCTTTTTTGAGTAACTCAAATGGTTGAGTGGAGTTTATATTTGCATGTTGCTGTTAAATATCTCTAATGTAGTTTAATTGTCTTATCAAGTAAACGCAAGAAGACAACTCCAAATGGAAAGAAGAGGAGGAGGGGTTTTAGCAAACCATGTGCACTTTCTCCCCAACTTCAAAAGCTTGTTGGAGAGCCTGAAATGGCCCGAACGGAGGTATTTTACAATTTGCTCTATTGAAATTTGCTTCAAAAGTATGTTTTTAACTTGGGTTCTTCTCGATTGATGGCCAGGTTGTCAAGAAGATATGGGTTTATATTAAAGAGAAAGACTTGCAAAATCCAAAGAACAAGCGAAAAATCCTATGCGACGATACCCTACATGAAATTTTCCGTGTCAAGTCCATTGACATGTTTCAAATGAATAAAGCACTTAGCAAACATATATGGCCACTGGACGAGGAGTATGGTATTGAGTTTATTTGTCTATGTATATGGTTATACGTTATACTAATTAAAACTCTCACATATACTAGTTGTCTATCAATCTAGTTATGTGATTGAAGTAAAAAGGACTAATTGCCTAAAGATGTAATCAACCTTTTTTTTGCTCTCGAAGATTCAAATATTTTTGTAAAGTAAAATGTCCCAGGAGCGGGTAAAATTGATAATGTGGTTGCTGATGTGTCAGTAGTGTTTTGGCTAGGTTGAGTTTTTTTGACGTGATGCCTATTTTAGGTAATTAGCCTCTAGCTTTTGAACTTCAATGGTTTTCTCTGACCTTATGCGATTTATCCAAACAAAAATTATTTGAAGAATGTCTTACTATAATAATAGTTTTGCTGTGTGTTGAATGCCAAATCATTAGATGAACACAAGTTGTTTATTCTGAACTGCAGAAACTGCAGCTACAGTCAAGCCTCCACAGAAAAGCAAGCCGAAGAAACGTGTCAAACAAGGTAATATAAGCTATTGGATATCATATTTTGCAGCATACTAAACTAACTTGTTTTTTTATGGTTATTGTTCCTAAAGTGTTACTAACCTTTGTATACCTGTTGTTCAGAGGAGCCAACGGAAAAGGATAAGCCGCAAAAAACAAAAGGCTCAGGATTTACATCTCCGCATCCGATATCAGAAGAGCTGATGCAGTTCTTTGATACAGATGAAAGTGAACTTTCTCGTTCTGAAGTTGTGAAGAGAATGTGGAAATATATCAAAGATAACGACCTTCAGGTGTCTATTTACTCTTCTTCCAAGTTCATTTTAACTAATTTGTATACGAATCTCAAAAAACAAAGAGTTGCATTTGACAAACGGAGTCCTGGTTTTCAGTTTGCATGAATCACTTCTACATTTTAAATATTAATTACCATGATATAATCAGTTAATCACCTTGTACAAATGTCACCAACATGGTTATTCTAGGTAAAAAATTGACCCATGATATAACCTCCCTATCATATTGGTAAAGATATTCTACTTTAATTTTACCGGGGTGAATTAACCCTTTTACCCAAAAAAAAAAAGATATTCTACTTTGAATATGTTTCATATTTTCTTATTTTTGGATATATTTCCACAGGATCCATCCGACAAACGAAATATCCTATGTGATGATAAGCTAAAAGAACTATTTAAGGTTGACAAGTTTGTTGGCTTCACGGTTTCAAAGCTTTTGTCAGCTCATTTCATCAAAGAATAGTCATATGGTTTTCTGTTAAGGTAAGCCATTTTTTTTGGGTTCTTATTTTGTTGCAGAAAAAGTGTAGATATATGATATCTAAAGATTGCTAACCACTTAATCAATGGTGTATTCCACTTTTTGTTTAACATCATTGACAAAAGCTACCACTTCTACTAGCAATTACAGTGTCTTATTCAAGCTTTGTTGTTCATGCTTATTCAAGTGTTGTCTCTGGATCATGATAGTTTCACTCATAATTCATGCATACACACATGCCAATACAGCAAAAAAACACGTAACTTAATTTTTTAATGATATAATATAGATTATGAGTAGTTAAAGAACCGAAGTGAGGGTGCTTTTATCATGTAATATTGAACGTTGTTGTGCTCTTTTACCATTAGTCATGAAACGCTTATATATTGGTCAAATCTTGGTAACATACAACTTGTAGCGCATGATGTACATTTGACTATAAGCACGATTCCCATCCTTGCTATTGATTAGGTTAGCCTTTTGGTGCCCTTCATGATTTATTACAGCATTAAGAAAAGAGCCCATGCTCCTTCCACTCAAATAATTCTCATTCTTTCCATGTATTCCTTTTAATAAGGCGACATTTGGCTAATGGGTCAAATAGTAAGAAATCATTGTGGGTACAAATTCATTAAGGGGCATATGGTATGTAGCAATTTGTCGTCATTCATCAACATACCACCTGGCCATTCATCGCCATTTGTCAAACAGCCCGTGGTTCCAACCACGGGCGATTTTGTGTGGTATATATATTATAGTGGAAAGGTGGGTAGTTGTCGCATCGGAAACATAACAAGAAAAATGTCTTGAGTCTTCTACGCCCACCCTTTGGGCTTTTGTTACGCAAGGAACATGCCTAATTCTGAGGATATGATCCCCAATTTCAAAACTTTGTACCATTAAGTCAGTCAATACTAATCATTTTCATTCCCACTATCTAATTTTCAGACCAATTACATGTAATTTGTTTATTCTGTGGGGGAAGCTGTCTAAATGCATTTTTGATTTTCCAATATGATGTCTAAAAAGTATGAACTTACTCAACTTTTCATATTCTTAATCATTTTATTACAACTAATCATATGATTTGGTTTTGAGTAAACTCTGGCTTGGATAATCTAGTTTACATGATATATTTGGCAAAATTAGCCGGACATTGTAAAAGCTACTTGAATTAGGTTTTTTTATTATTATTATGGAGCTTATGTTTATTCACAAGATAACATAAGGTTAGACACAAGCGATTACGCAACTTGTATTTTAAGCTTAAACTTTGCATAAATTCCTATATTCACCGGGTACACACAAGAATATTGGTTGTGTACGGCAAATTTGCTGGTAGCTAAAGTTGGTCCTGGAACTTATAGTAGCCGAAGCTTTTGAGAGCTGTAACTTCTATTTTAGGAAACGTTTGACAAAGTAGATAGAACTTATGAGTGTAAACCGACGTACAAAAATATTCAAACAAAAATAATATAGTTTGAAGGGTATTAAGGTAATTAACTATTTCACAAGCTCATAGCCATTTCAAAAGCTCCTTTAAGTGGCTTCCAAAATAAGAGCTTATGGATTTTAGAAGCTTTAAAAAATTTTGTTGTTCAACAACAAACCTACGTTAAAAATTTGGTTTATTCAAAAAGCCCAATCCGTAAAACAGCATATCTTGTACCACACACACATACCCTTCGCTTGTTTAAAAGCCCTCCACTTTGGTGACGAGTATTACTAAAATGGCGATCTTAACCATCTAATATGAAAATCAACATAAAGAGCTAAATCATGATTCATGACTATCCCAAAGATTAAGAGAACAAGAGGGTTCTCTTTCGAACTCGAGTAGCGTAAATATGTGATGCAAGTGAGGGTATAATGGGCAAGATGAAAAAGAAGAGGATAATGGATGATTTACGGGACAGTGCTTGTTGGAAGGGATAAATGGAGGGGTGGCTTTTGTATTGAAAGTGTGACCCACCAACAAATTCACAACCGTTGGTATGTGGCGAACCGATTCCTACGGCCGACACACTCCAGAATCTTTCTTTTTTACCCACTTGTTTCTACCTAATTTCTTTTGGAAAAACAAAAACCAAACACACCAAAATATCATTGCCTTTTTTTACTTAAACTATCCAAATAAATATCGCATTCATCAATATAATGTTCAGTTACTTTACCATGACTTGCTAGGTGGGTGTATGAAAAACATTGGCCAAGAATAATGTAAATGTTCCTTTATAATAGAATGAATAATGAAAATGTTCGTTTACTAAAATGGAATTTTTTTGAAAATACGTTTTTATTTAATAGACTCAACCAAGGTTATAAATAGCGCGAAGCGTGGCGTGGCGTGTGGCATTACCAAACTCCGCGTCTTTCGCGGTCGAGCCGGAGCTTTGCGTTTATAAAAGCGTGTCGTAAAGTGACACAAAATATGAAAATATCTATATATTCATATCATATTTCATATATATCGAGTTCTGAAAAGATGTGGCGTAAAGGCGAGGAGCGGCGAAATAAAGCCCAGCGCTTTTCACGAGACATTTGCAGACCTTTAGAACCATGGACTCAACCCTCATATTTATTTGAAGATTCTTTAAACATTGTAACCGTAGCTTACAATAGCCATTAGGTTTATAATTAACAAAACCTAAGTCGTTATATTTATCAAATTATTATAAACGAATCTAATCAATTTAAAATTTCATTTATATGGAGAACATAACTTAATTACTGATTTGCTAAATCCAAGAACTCAACCATACATGATAGTTGAATAATAATAGTTTGGTTTCAACATGACTTTTTTTTCAATTCATTTAGCGTTATCAGGTTGTGCCGTGTTTACAATGAGTACGACAAGTCATTAGAAATGATTGAAAAAACATTAAGAGAGTCACGCAACACAAAATCTGAGTGAGATATGTCATGATTGGTGCATTTTTCTACTATTAGTTAGTTTTAAAATGCCAATCCAAAGGGTCATATATAAGTGAGATATGTCTGGTGCATTTTTCTACTATTAGTTAGTTTTAAAATGCCAATCCAAAGGGTCATATATATTGCTGAAACTAGTGTTTACTAATTATAAGATCTGTGAATCCTGTCGGTATTGGTATCGGTTTCGGTATAAAATGTATCCCTCGCCTATGATAGATTTATTCTTCTTTTTTGAACTCTATGGAGTATGGACAATATCCATATTTCATTCCTATATAATGTGGGCCTTTCATCTTAACCAAACACTTAGAATCATTACCACTATCATTCTCTTATTCCCATAGGAGGATACCAAACGCAACCTTAACTTTACTAATTATAGTTTGATTTGGGATCATTTGAGGCTGAAAAGATTCTTTCATACCTGCGAAGGATCGATCTCAAATTCATCCAGATTTTATTTGATCTAATGGATGAGATTAATCTAAAAATTTAAAACCCCTTTTCGTCATTTTTTCCAAATATTAATATCTTTCAAGCCGTTAATCGTTAAGCGAAAAAATATATCATTCGCGATGAACATTTAATTATCTTTACATAGATAAGTGACTTTTGATATACTTTTCGACAAAAAAATTAAGTATTTTTCACTTTTTTTTTTTTTTTAAGTTTTTAGTTTTTTCGCGTTCTTGAAATTTCGTTAAATTAAAATCATATATGATAAAACACTAATTTGAATATCACATGTTATATTAGTGTTAAATCATATATGATATGTAATATCACATGTGATATTAGTGTAATATCATATATGATATGTGATATCACATGTGATATTATTGTAATATCACATATGATATTACATATCATATATGATTTAACACTGATATCACATGTGATATTCAACTTAGTGTTTTTATCAGTATATGATTTTTTACAAATTTCAAGATGCTAAAATACAAAAAAAAGCGTGAAAAAAATGAATTTTTCTTTTTTCAAAAGTATATCAAAGTGTCCGTTCATAGAAAGATAATTAAATGCTCGTCGGCGGTTGTAAATATATTCGCAACGATTAGCGGTTTAAGAGATATTTAAATTATAAAAAATATGTGAAAGAATAAAATGCTTTTAATCTCAGCCATTGATTTCTTTTTAAATGTATGGTGGAGATGAGTCCCTTGGTATGTGAGAAAATTTTGATATGTAAAATAACTCTCCTTTTATAGTTTAAAGACTAAAATACACCGTTGGTCCCTAAACTTGTCATTTAAGCTTGCGATGGGACAAACACAGGCATTATCATCACGCCGGGAGGTCCAAAACATGGGCTTTATATGCCAAACTTCGTCCCTTGACCATTAGCGCCGATGTCAGCGTCAGTTATTCTCGAAAACCCGTTATCCTACTTCTTGTTGAGGGTAGAAAAGTCTTTTTACTTGATGTACTATAGCAGATGTCTTGTCAATTTTCCGCCATTATGTAGAATATAATAAAGCCGTGTACTCATTGCTCATCCCCAAACTTGTTTTGGAAGCCTATCCAAAAAAACCTAATGCAATGTCAATCATCAAATCAAATAATCTAAGTAAGAAAATAACAAACACCAACCTTGGATTTACTCTATAGCGAATAAGAGAATATCCTTTCTTTGATGACCATAAAATTGAGTAAAAAGCTGCAATCAGGAGATATTGTAAGTGTTTTTTGGTTATAGTCTATTACAATCATATGTTAGTACTATTGTTTAAGTTATTCTCCTTTTAGATAACTTTATCTTAACATTGTTTTTGTACATTTTTTATACAGCGGGTCAACCAAGATTCTTTAGCATGAGGTTCCATTATAAAGGTACATTCAAATACTTTCCAGGTAGAATATATCAAGGAGGCAAGAAATGCCTTGTTGATCATGTGGAAATAAAAGAGGTATCCGTTGATGAAATGGATGCTCTCATGACCCAAATCGGTTATGAGATTGGACAAACCAATTATTTCTACTTTCTTAAGCCCGGTTTATGCGTTGGACGACCGGATTGTTTAGTTTGCATGAAGCTGCTAATGTTGAGTTGTTGAAAGATGTTGTCAAAGACCATAAGTTGATAGAAGTGTATGTGGAAATAGGTAAGACAAGATTAGAGTCGGAAATGTCCCCACAATCTATTAAGACTGTCTTTTGGGAGATGGATGAAGATAGGAAAGTTGCTCTTCGCTGCTATTCAATCTTGTTGTAGACGATTGGTGTTAGATGATCTTGATAATGAACACGCATTAGATCCTTTTATGCAACTTACACAAGTGCCTATGGACCTCAATGATATTGGTGAATCTAGCAATTTGCCAAACATTGAGCTTGTATTTTCCACCCTAGACACATCATTTGCTAGCCAACCTTTCATAACAGTGAGCGTGCTTTAGTACTTATTGATGAGGACAATGCTATTAAGGAGCCAGATAATCTTGAGGTTAATGCTTCGAGAGTGACTCAAGGGAAGCACTTAGAGATAGTAGGAAGAGCACTAGTTGATGTCAATAACAGGTTTGAGGAGCCTGATATTGATGTAAATCTGTTTCAATTGACTCAGGGGAAGCACTTAGAGAAAGTAGGAAGAGCACTAGTTGATGTCAATAACATGGTTTGAGGAGCCGATGTGGATGTAACTCTGTTTCAATTGATTCAGGATAACATGGAAGAGGATCCTATTGTTGATGTTACTCTGTTACAAGTGAGTGACACTAGTGACTTAGGCAATGCAGTTGATGATTCAATTCAAGCAAATGAAGAGAATACTTGTCAGGAGAATGATGCACAACTTGCTATGGTCCAAGTAGGTCAGAGTAATGAGTTAGGTGAAGCAGGAACAACCAGTAATATTTGTGATGACATGCAGTTGGAAAATGATTTACCTGTGATTGTTGATGATGTCTTTTGCAGTGAGTATGTTTCTCTCCAACAGGCAGACTTTACAAATGGAGTCTATACCACATTCTTCTATTCAGTCGAGTTTGCTACTGCGGTGGAAGTCAAAACTAAAGTAAGAGAGCATTCAATAGAAACTAGGAGGGAGTTGTTTTTAGAAGAATGACAAAACAAGAATAAGGGTCGATGTAAGGGTTGTGTTCCACTTTCGTGGCCCAAGTGAAGGTCTGGACTGGATATAGGCCCATCTAGAAGTCCATTAAGCGAGAGGGGGTATAAATGCATTGCTTTCGGCAAAAGGACCCTTCGAAATACTCGCCCATGGCTATTTTTTGTCGGCGAGGAATGGTGAGACGGTATCCGGTCAGGGGTGAGCAAAACCGACCGAATCCCGAATCCGTCCGATCCCGAGTCGAATCATGTTAGTCGGGCTTGTCGGGTCGGGAGTCGGTTTCATTTTCCGGTTAGTCGGGTTTCGGGCTTGTCGGGATCGGTCGGGGCGGGCGAAACCAAAAACAACAAACAAAACCGATCAAATCGAATCCGTCCGATCGAGTCACGAATTATGTTACTCGGGCTTGTCGGGCTTGTTGGGGTCGGGAGTCGGTTTGTGTTTGCCGGCTTGTCGGGATTCGGGTCGGGCCGGGTCAGGATCGGCCCGATGCTCAGCCCTAATATGGTCAGTCATAACATATAATGAGCAACACACTTGTTTGCAATCAAGGGCAGTCAGAGCTTTTGACCTTCGGTATATCTCACAGAAAATTACAGCACAAATTGAAACCAATCCACTGGTTCCTGTCAAGTTTGTGCATAATCAACTTACCAACCAATATAAGCTTCAAGTGTCCCTGCAGAAGGTTTTAAGAGCCAAAAACCTAGCAATAACAGCCATCAAGGGTCAATTCAAGCTACAATTTACCATGTTGAGAGATTATGTTCAAGAGTTGCAGAAGACAAACCCTAATACAACAGTTGTGATTAATGTGGAACGACCTCCAGATGAGGCTCTTCCAACTAGAGAATTCAAGAGAGTCTATGTTTGTTTAGGTGCACTGAAGGAAGGATTTAAAGCGTGTGGGAGATAGTTGTTGAGGCTGGGTGCTTTTCCAATTCGTGGTCCTTTGAATGGTCAACTGATGACAGCTGTGGGAATTGATAGCAACAATGGTATATACCCTTTAGCTTATGCTTTTGTTGAATCAAAAAACATAGGATCATGGACTTGGTTTCTTCATTGTTTATCCGATGATATAGCACTAGAGCCAATCTCAAGCATCACTTTTATTACTGACATGGAAAAGGTACTCCCTTAATCTGTTCATGAATTTAAGTCTCTGTTTTGAAGCAAGATAAACATATTTGATTTTGTGCGAGGATATAAGTAGAGCTTTAGGAGAAGTTTTTCCGATCTGAGAACACATATTCGTATTAGAAGCATTCATGAGAAAATGAAAGCTGCGAATGGAAAGGTAGGGCCTACAAAGAGCATCTCGTGGAAATGTGCAGGCCTCAACTGTTGTATGCGCAGTTTGAAAGTTATGGTGATTTCAAGAAACTTAATCAACCAGCCCATGATTGGTTAAGTAAGATACCATCGATCCATTGGTCAATGTCACATTTTTCATGTAAGTGAACTATCTTCAAGCAAATTTGTATTTGTTAATGCGATAAACAGTTATAATTAATACATGTTTATTACTGTTTATCTTTAGGGAGAGCTACTTGATGTGTTACTTAATAACATGTGTCAAGTGTTTCATGACAAAATAATTGAGGGTTTAAACAAACCAATTATTACGACCTTAGAATACATCAGGGAATATTGTATGAAGAGGATAATGCATGTTCTTTTGGTGATTGAGAAGAGTGATGGGCCACTAACACCAACTGCACAACACATGCTAAAGGGTATTAAGAAAGAGGTTTGTTAAGTGTAATGTTTTATGGAATGGGGGAACTAAGTTTCAGGTTAGTGGACCATGGGGAGACCAATGTGTAGTTAATGTTGTACACAAGTCTTGTACTTGCAGAAGATGGGAGATAACAGGTTTACCATGTAAACATGTTGTTGCTACCAATTGGAATATGGCTTTAAATGGGCAACAAGTAGGAGTCAGTAGAAACATGGGCTCGTCCTTGTTACTATCTTCTCACTTGGGAGGCAACCTACCATCACCATGTCCAGCCTATAACTAGCAGCGAACATTGAGAAAAATCAACTGTGCCAACAACAATTGTTCCACCGAAATCCGGAACAACTCCGCCTAGCTCAAGAGGTAGAAAAAGAGCTAGGATAGCTCCTGAAAGTGAAGAGATTGTGAAGGATGGTAAGATGTCAAGGGCTTGGAAGAGTGTTAAGTGTAGTATTTGTAGCATTGCTGGACACAACCGGAAAACATGCCTAGGGTATGGTGCAACTGAGAGTAGTCGAACTGCCAATAAGGGAAATGTCAAACAAGTGCCTACAAAAGCTGCAACAAAAAAGACATATCCTAAAGGTAAAAAAGTAGCAGCAGATAAAGATGCTAAAGGTACAGGTGTTGTTGAAAGTCAAGTTAGTACAGTTCAAGGAAGTGGTGTTCAATCTGAAAATCAAGATCCAAAGAATCGAAGATCCCATCATACATGATGCATCCCCATCACAATCCCAAAGAACATCAAGATGAAGCAATTGTCGATCCCAAAGATGTATGAGCAATCCAGTGTCAATCCCATCAACATGATCAATCCCACGATTCTCACCAGTAGTCAAGTGATGTGCAGCAGTTTACGCTTCAACCCGACTGCTACACGAAGAATGACTAGGCAAGAGCTACACCGGAAAGAATGATGGCCTCACCATAGGTCAATTCTGTTATGCTAATTAGCTAGACAATGTTTCATCTAGTTTATTTCCTATGGACAAGTTATGTACTCTAAAAACATATGTGTGTATGTGTCTAACTGTAGTTCTCATGCTTTGAAAAGTATGCAATTTTATGCATTTGGAATTATATCCATTTGCATTAACTATGGAACCATGTCATTATTGTGTATTTGTATAGATTGACTAAGCTTGATGTGTGAATAATTTGCATCAAAAGTAACCAAAGCTAAACAGAACCTCATACGAATGTTGACATTTAAAAGTCAAACCTAAACAAATTGCTAACCATCTGCATACCCATAAGGCATTGAAAATAAAAAACAAACCAAACTTAATACTTCATAACAACGTTACTACAATTCAAGATACTGAACATTAACCATCTCGCCTCATTACATAAAAGCTAAAAAAGTTATCCCAATGCATAAACAATCAAGAACAATATCCAACTGAGCACCAGGTAAATCTTCCACTTCCACACATCACCTTGAGCAGCTACTAATCTTGCCTCAAGCTCATTTCTCCCCCTCAAAAGGCCCGGTATGATCATTCTTGAACGAGCACAAATTTCGTGGATCATACCATCGTATCCACCCACAAGAAGACCCCTATTCATGATTATGACAAGTCAATAAACAACCACCATTGTTACAATGTACTTTGCTTTGCTAAAAACAAACTTATACAATAAATATTAAGACGCACTTACTTCAACAGGACAACCAAATAATCGGCGCCATGGGTTGGCAGAGGTCCACGAAGTGCGAATAATAGCTTGCTTACTACACCGACCGTACCATCTTGAAACGATTATCGTTTGTAGAAGACATGTTTTAGTATGATAGTTTAGGGATGGATGATAAATGACGACCAAACCGGTTTACAACGTAGACATATACTAGCTATAAACACTGTACAACGGTTTGTATTGAGTACGCTACAGTGAAAGACGGTTTTGCCCTCACCAACGTAACGTTGACATCGGCGTTAATGGTCAAGGGACGAGTTTGGCATAACGTTGACATCGGCAAAGCGCAGTGATAAGTTTAGGGACCAACCGTGTATTTTAGTCTAGTTTAAAAGAACTTCGGATATAATTAATAGGTACCTTTATTTGTATATGTGACAATTTGACACAATTTACATGAAGGTGTCGAATTGTTAAAGGACAATAATAGCTAAAAATTAAATGGGTCAAAAGGTCGATAATAGCCAAAATACCAGTAGTATTCAATTTAGTGCTCACTAATAAATCTCAAATTATATATATATATATACTATTAGGAGTTGGGGGTGTATAAAAATACAATGTATAAATGAGTTGGTGTCAATATTTGATTGGCTGTATACAAGTGGTAGTACACATAAATCTTTTTTGGCAGCACACTATTGGCTGAATTGTGTTTGGGAAGTTACTGTTCACGTATATATACATACTTGCAGCCAATACACATGTATACATAACCTACTACAAGAGATACATGGTACTAAACCACTCTAAAAATTACACGTGTGTACTTCTCCTTAGCTAGAAGCTTCTTACCTGCACATCAAAAGGAACCAACAATACAAACAAAAACTCAACTACATTCCAAAGAAACTGAATCGAATCTGCAGTTACTACTAATACTTAAGACAAAAAAAAAATAAAGAAACTGTATCCATAGCCAATACAAGGAATCTAACATCATTGTCATACAAGCACTTATCACAGGTAGGTGGGTTGTATTTAGTATATGTTTGCATATTTATTACTATATTTTTATTGCTACATTTATGGTGCTTCCTATCATTTATGATCCATTAGGATGCTATCTTTTTATATTGGATATGTTTGGAGACTTTTTTTTAATATGTTTGGAAAACGGTTTACTATTACTACTGTCTAAAAAGAGAGTGAAAAAAAGAGAAAAAAGAATCTAAAATTAGTTGTTTTTGTACATATATAAGTAGTCTACACTTTATTTGGCTTACATATAAGTTAATGTAATATGGAAAACCATGCAACCACATCCCGAGTCCCTTCTTACAGTATAAAAAATATATGTACACCATGTGAAGATAATTGCTATAAGATTAAGCGAGGTTTTGTGACAGAAAAACAAACAGAAATGGGTCTGAATAAATCTCATATGCATCAATTGGTGGGTAACCAAGAAAAGTACCACCAACTACATTATGATTGCTTGAATAAAAAACAAACCAAGAGTATAAATAGTAGGACATACCAATATGGTTATACGAATGTAGACAAAAGATTGTCATACAACGATGGTATAATTTTCCGCCCACCTGAGTCCTCAAACAGCATCAACGAAGCGCTGACAGCAGGGTACATAACACCGTCTTTGTCAAGAGGCAACGAATATCGTTCAACTGTAAATGAACAACGCCAATCACAGTTATTTTATTACCAATATACAAACGGTGAAGAAGCAGGTATGGTTTCGCGGGGTCGAAAACATTCTAAAAAAAGGCCTGCAACTTCGACTTTACAAGGTCCATATGAAAAAAGAAAATGCCAAGAAGCAACCTCGAATCCTGTTATGCCAACTTCTGGTGTGCAGCATAACAACACTTCAACTAATGTAAATAAAGGTGGGTATAAAAATTCTAACGTACGAGCTACTATTTAGGCTAATAGAAAAATTACTTAATGACATCATACCTAACTATCTTTCTTTGTTCCAATTGTTACAACAGGGTATTTGCCTATGTATTTGTCAAAAGACAATCGATATTGTTCAGCTGTGGAACAGCAATGCCAGCGACAGCTATTTTACCACGAGCCTACGAATGATGAAAAAAAAAGATGTAGCCTTGTAGAGTGTGAAACAATCAAAGAAAAGGCATGCAGATGTTAATTTGCAGACTCCATGTGAAAAAAAAATGTCAGCTTATGTTGTGCAAAGTAATGATACTTTAGCTAATGCAAATAAAGGTAACTATAGATATTCTAACGTACCTACTATTACTGAAAGTGATAATAAAACTGCTTTGTCACACCATATGTGACTCACTTTCTTTTTATTTTTGTATTTATTTTATTTTCTTTTACAGGTCCATTAGAACGTCCTTTCATTTATACGAACAGAGGAAGCGATTATAACACTACATACCATACAGATTCAGAATCCATTTTACAAGGTAAAGATTTACTAAACAAGTTATACCTAATTAAAGTATTCAAGCTTAATTATCATATCGCAATAAAATAATTTCAATGATACCAGGCAAAGTAACATACTCAGAAAGTAAAAGACAAAAAAGAACAACAACAAAACAAAAAACACATAGAGAGCCTACCAGTTCTACCAAATCCAACAGTACAGCATCCACACATACTACAGGTACATTTACTGTGCAGGTGTCTTAATTTTTTTTTCCTACCTTTTTTTCTTTTCCTTTTTCTTTTCTTTTTTAACTACTAGAACTAATAACGTACCTACGAATATAATTGTTGATATTAATTTCTTGACAGACGGACTATCTTCGTATATTGACCTGGGAGACTGTGATTGGAGATGCCAACATTGTGGTGCAGCGTTTTGGTATAACGAAAGAGTAAAGAGTGGTTCTACAACAGGGTTACCTACATATAATCGATGTTGCGCAGGTGGAAAAATACAGCTTGAAGAAGAGTTAAGGCCACCGGAAATTATTCAGCAACTGTTCAAGGACAAAAACTTTTTGTAAAACATTCGAGCTTATAATCAGATGTTCAGCATGACATCATTTGGTGTACAGGTAGATGACACGGTTAACCAGGCCAGGGGGCCGTATGTCTTCAAGATCTCTGGCTAGATTCACCATTGGATTTGATCGTTATGTCCACCTGATGATGAAGATCCAAGATTCTTGCAACTATACATATACGATACACAAAATGAAGTTCAGAACAGGCTAAAAGCTTTTGGTGGTCAGAATTCAGGCAAACTCAAAGCACAAACTGTCGAAACGTTCTTTGCATGTTCTTGACGAACATAATGAGTTGGTTAGGCTATTCAGGGCTGCAAGAGATATTTGTGGCAATCAAACTCTGCACGATTTTAAAATTGTGCTCTATAACATAGCCGGTGCTCGCGAATACCAGCTACCGACTTCAAACATGGTTGGTGGTATACTTTTTGAAAGTGGTCCTAACACTGTGGCTGATTACGATGTTATCATACAAAAAAAAGGTGAGCGTCCGCAAAGAATAAACAAGCTTCATTCATCTTATATGTCTCTACAATTCCCTTTGCCCTTTATATATGGTCAACCAGGTTTTAATACCAAAATGACCCTTAAACCAATGACCGGAAGCGAGCGTGGAAAAAAATTATCTATGAACATGTACTACATGTATCAAATCCACGAGCGGCCTCATCAATATGGTCTACTGTTTAAAGGTGGAAGGCTATTCCAACAGTACGTTGTGTCTGTGTATTGTGCATTGGAACAAGACCGTCTTGACTTTATACGATCTAAACAAAATAGTATTCATTTGAGTATCTAGCGTGGCATTTATGACGCCATTTCAGGGAGATCATTGTAGTCTTGAAATAGGGAAAAAGATTATTTTACCTTCAAGTTTTACCGGCGGACCAAGATACATGTACAGCCACTATTTGGATGCTCTTGCTATCTGTAGAGTACTTGGGAATCCACAGTTTTTCATCACATTGATGAGTGTCTAAATACTCATCATTTTTGTACAATCTAAACTGCAAAATCATCTGAAAACACTCAAAAATGCATCAAAATGATGAAAATATCACAAATCAGTGTTTTATGTGTTTTAAATGCAAAAATATTAAAATCAGATGAAAAATGATTCAAGTTTGCAAAATTGGCGCTTTTAGTCCCCAAGTTTTAAAATTGTCAAATCTAGTCCCTGGAATTCAAAATGTGAAGTTTTGTCATTCAAGGTCCCTGAAATATTCTAAGTTGTTAAAATTGGTCCTTGAATGATTCTTTGGTCAAATGGCGAGAAAAGGTCCCCGAGCTTTAAAAAATTGCAAAAATAGTCCCTGGCTATTTTAAAATGGAATTTTATGCAAAAGTTATCCTTGTACTATCAAAGTTTGTCAAGATTGGTCCTTTTGATAATTTGGAAAAAGTTCAGTTTTGGTCCCTCAAGTTTGCTTGAATTACAAAAATGGTCCTTATGCTTTATTAATACCAATTGGACCCCTTTTGTATTTAGAACCCCATCCAAAACCAAAAGAACCACTCGCCATATACCACTTGACCCCCTGTCATTACCCATTGTGAACCCCCCCTTTATTAATATCATCCGGTCAACAAAAGTCAAAAACACCCAAACGCGCCCAAACCACCCTTACTGTTCACCTCCCTCTCCAACTCTGTAAACCCAAAACCAGTAATGGTTTTCCCACTTTTTCAACATCCCTCACCTTACCTTGTCCCTCCACCACCACTAACACCCAAACTGCATTTATTGACTAAAACCTACTCAAAATCTACTCTTGACTATTTTGGCGCCAAAAATCCACTTGGACGGATATGATGAGTTGGATCAATCCAATGGCTGGAAATGAGTGGGATTTTATCAGAGGTCAACAAGGATTCCAAAAAGTCTATAAAGAGGAGCAAAGAAGCATTGTATCAAGATATCTAATATAACTTAGTTTTCTTTAATGTCGTTTTAGCTTAAATTCAATTTTCGATGTATGTTTTAACTTAAAAGCTTTATATTTCAAGTTTTCCTTGTGTAATAAATCTTTTGTAAACATCAATTTCAGTTATAAGACTTGTTTTCATTTTATGCAAAATTTCCAATTTCAAAAACCTCATGTGAATCAATTGTTGTTGTAAGGTGTTATCTTGGACTAAATAAGCCACATAAGCTCCTAGATAGCTTCTAAAAGCTATTAGTAACTGTTAAAATCAGTTTAGAATCAAAAAAGGAAAAATCACCAAAAATACCAAATAATTAGTGAAAAATAAAAAATCCCATGGAAATGGTGTTCACAAATGGAGCAGGGGTGAATTTTGGATGGCCTTGGGTTATTAGCTTAGTGGTAAGCTAATAGGGGTGATATTTGGTCCTTGTTCTCAGTTTTGAGCTTGGAAGCCATTGTAAGCCATTTGCTCATTTTGGCATTTCTCTTGTTTTAGATCTTTCATAGTTTAAATCTTTGTGTTTTATTGTTAATCAGTTATAGTAAAGTGTATTTGAGTATTAAAATCAGTTGTTTGTTATTTTAAATTTGTAGTTAGCTAAAACTTTATTTTCACAGTTAAAAGTGCATAACTGTCTTTTCTTAGTTTCTTGTTGTTAATGTTGTTGTTTCATGTTTCATTAGTCCTAATATATGATAATACATGGTCTTGAATCAGTTTCATGGTTTTGATTTGTGTTTAGCTTTGAAAACCACCAAAACTGTCTAAATAAGTAGTGTTTGGTTTACTGTGTTTAAGAGTTCTCTAGTCATTATCCTTGTTTGAAGTTTGTTTAACTTGGTCCTAATAACTCATCTCAGTCATAAAAACCAGTCTTTGTTCATCATAAGTCAAAATTGCATAAAATCTCATCTCTGTCACTCCTTTGTTGGATTGTCATGATCATTGATCTTGTTTTCATGTTTATAAGTTGTTAAAATCAATCAAACAAGTCTTATTTCACCTTAAAACAACCTAATCAGTGAGTAGTAGTGATTCAAAGTTCATCTTGGTCAAACTTTTAGTTTTTCTTAAAAAGTCAAAATTTGCAATTGGTCGTTTTTTGAATAAAAAAGAAAATTTCACTGTGTGTTTAATAGTAAGATTTAGCTTAAAAGCTTTTGGGTTACTAAAGTTTAGTTGCTAAACTAAATTAGAAAAATACTAGTTCTCTTTCAATCAGCTTATAAAGTGCTTTTTAACTAGCTTATTTTGAGTGCCTTGTCGAAATGGTGCCAGTGGCACAGTTTGGGTAGTCCAACTTGATAAGCTTGCACAGAGCTTATTATTTGGCTAAAGCTTGTGATTTTTGGTTCTTTGGGTAGCTGACCTAGCCATCTTGAGAACCCAAGCTTAATTTTTTATTTTGGAACTTGTTTGCTAGAACATAATAAGCTCTAATCTTGTCCCATTTACGTGTTTTAGCATAAGTGCTTATTTGTTTGTTATTAGCTTATCAGTGTGCTTATCTTTATCTTTTAACTTCATTTGAGTAGCTTGTAGCATCTTGTATCTTATTTGAGCTTCGTTTTCAGCTTGTGAGCTTGTTTGAGCTTATTTCACCAAAATAAGCTCTTAAGCCAACTGTTGGCTCATAAGCTTCTCAAATAGCTTATTTTTGATTTATAAAATTTTTGTGTTTGTTAAAGTTTCATATTTTAAGTAGTTAAGTAGTTTTAAAAAAGAAAATCCAGAAAAACATCATTTTTAAAACAATGATAGTGTTTATTTAATATTAATTAGCTTTTTGATTTTTCTTTTTAGCTTATTAATAAGCAAATCTTGTTTTTATATTTTTCTTAGTTTTCTGTCACCTTAAGTTATTTTTAGAAAAAGTTTCATATTTTTCTCTATCTTTTTAGTATTTATTATAATTTTAAATAGTTAAAAGTATTAATTAATTAGTAATAATTAGATAAAAAGTGTGAAAAATATATTTTTAATTTTAAAATTAGTTTTATAATATTTTAGATTTTTCTGAATCATAATCTTATTTTTCTAACCTTATTTCATATTTTCTTTTATTTTAGGTTATTTTTAAATAGTTTAAAATAGTTTTTAATTAATAATAATTAATTAAATAGTGGTAAAAATAATTTTCTTTTCTAATTATTTTCTTTTATTTTTAGGATTTCAAAAATGTCATTTTCATATTTTTAGGTCTTGTATTTCTTAGATTTTACTTTTTATTTTGTACGTATACGTAGTTTTTAAACGTGCGTTTTACGTTCCTTTTATCTGATTGTTGTGTTTTCCAATTCTGTTTCCAATCTCATTCCAATCAATGGTAGTGTAATATTCAATCCAAAACCTTTCTTGGTCACTATCCTTAGTGATCACTCTATCATCTGAGTTAGTTTTGGCACACCATTGAGTCTCCGTGGGACTTAACGACCCGGGAATTCATTCTATTCTCCAGGACTTCATTGTATTGTTTCGAACATTTGAAGTTTATTACGGTTTACCATTCACAAGTGGTTAGCTTGTGTGATAAAACTTGACGGTTCGGAAGCGATCAAATTTTGGCGCCGCTGCCGGGGAGGCTTTAGCGTGTTCTAAACCATTTTCAGACCCATTCTTGCACATATACCATCTTTTGTAAAAAGTTTTTTTGTAAAGTTATCAGATAAATCAAAAAGTTCATTAGCACTTTTCCTAAAGTGTTAAAAACACCAAAAACAATATAAAACAACAAAACAATCGTAACGTTTTCTAGCTTGTATTGTCTTTAAGGTGATTCTTAAAACAGTACGATTTGGTTAAACGAGACGATACCAAAAATATTGTCCAAAAGTTTTTTAACCCATCAGCACAAATCTATACCTACGTCTTTTCAGTGGTACTTAATATATACATAAAATCAACCACCGCAAATCAAGGCAGTACACCTACTAACTGGGGGTGTGACCATAATAAGTTCGAACAAATGATTTAAAACTTGCCTTGTGATTTGGTGTACCTTTTTCAAAGAAGCCATTTCATTTGTGATTTTTGGTTAAGTTCACTTGTCGTTTTGCCTCGCATTTGTTTTGAAAATTGATTTTTAAACTTAGTGCATGCGACTCGTTCTTCCAGTTCTACAAGTCCACTTTCGAACTTGTAAAGATTCCTCGTAGACGTAGAGGGCGTTCGCTCCTTCAGCGTGGTGAGGAACGTCTACCACCACCACCACCTGCCGAAATGGCGAGAAGACAAACCCATGAATAAGCTTCTCCAAGCACCCATCGAGGGTTACGGAGATGCCATTGTTGTCCCAGCCATTATGGCTGATACCTTTGAGCTCAAAACCGGGTTGCTTAATCTGGTAACCCAAAGCCAATTCTATGGTTTTGGGATGATCCTCATGCACACATTCGATGGTTTAACAAGATTGCATCTACCATCAAGTACAAGAATGTCCCACATGAAGCTATCAAGCTTCTTCTTTTCCCATTTTCTCTAGAGGGACAAGCCCGGAATTGGCTTGAGAAACAACCCTCTCGTTCTATTGAGACATGGGAAGATCTAGTCACCAAGTTCGTTAATGAGTTCTATCCTCCATCTCGAACCACAAGTCTTAAGAATGAGATAATGAAATTTTCTCAGAGATTTGATGAATCATTCGGGGAGGCATGGGATCGTTATAAAGAGTTGCTTCATAGTGTCGCATCATGGTTTTACCGAAGTTAATGCAAATGGATACTTTCTACAATGGTCCTCAACCGGACCAATCAAGATTCTTTGAATGCCTCCGCGGAGGTAATTTCTGAGCAAGACTACCAAAGAAGCCATGCAAATCATTGAGAACAAATCTCAGGTCCGCCCTTTCCGAGCAAAGACATATCAGTCTAATGCCGGACCTTCTTCTTCATCTCCCGTGAGTACATCTAGCACCGATGCTAAGATTGACAAACTCACAGATATTGTTCAGAGCTTTGGTTCTTGCAAACCAAAAGAAAGTGACCTTCACTCAGACACCAACACATGGTGAAGTGAAGAAAGTCGAGAGTTGTGTTACTTGTGGTGGCCCTCATGCATACTACAATTGTACTGCCACCGATGGTAGTCCATTTGAAGCCAATGCTCTAGCCGGTAGTTCACATCGGGGAGGTAATCAATACCGTCCTCAAAATGAACCACACTACCGTGCTAACACTAATCAGGCACCACCCGGTTTTAACCAGAATCATAACATGCAAAACCGGAATCAGAACCAACCCAGAATGAACCAAGGTTATCAAAACCAAGGTAATTTCTATCCTGCACCAAGTCAAGGTTTCCAACATCAAGGAAACCTTAATCAAAACAATTTCAATCGAGGGAATCAATTTCATGGGAATATGAATCCTAATCAAGGAAATTTTCAAAACCAAGGCCCTAATCCTAATATTAGAGGCCAGCATTTTCCTAATCCACCTCCCGCCATTGTTCCAACTGGACCATCATCTGATGAGTTGTTGAAGCAATTCATGAAATCCCAAGATGAAATGAACAGGTTGTTGGTCACCGATTGCGATCTTAAGAAGTCTTTAAATGATCAACCCTCGGGCTCGGGAAAACTTCCGAGCAACACGATCGCTAACCCGAGGGGCGATGCAAAGGCGATCACAACCGAAGTGGTGTTTCATATCTTGGACCTGCTGTTCCTACTACCTCTTCTTCTCTCCCAAAGGTAGTGGAAAGTGAACCTAAGACACACAATGGACCTACGACTCCAATGCCTCCTCCACTAGGAGAAATGAGTCAAGTTACCAAGGATACAACGGACAAGGTGCATTATTCAAGCCCGAAAGTACGCACCGCCCCACCTTCGGTAGTTTAACCTCAAGTTGTCCGAAACCCAAATCCAATCCGGAGTTGTTTTGAACCTCCCGTAGCTCTGTTGAAAACCAGACATCCAAATCTTCTATTCCTTACCCATCACGTTTGAATGAGCAAAAGCTCGCGAGAAAGCCGGTCATCAAATGGACAAATTTTTTCAAATTTTCCAAGAGTTACATTTTGACATAAGCTTTGCGGATGCTATCATGCCGATGCCCAAGTTTGCATCAACTCTCAAACACATGTTAAGCAATAAGGAAAAGTTTGAAATGGCAAAACTCCTTTGAACGAGAACGCCAGCTTATCACGAAGAAGCTTCGAGCTTGGAGATCCCGGAAATTTTCTCTTACCTTGTGTATTTCGTGAATGGTTGAATGCTTTGCCCTAGCAGATCTTGGTGCAAGCATCAACACGATGCCTTATTCATGTGGAAGAAACTTTCTCTTAGGAACTTACTCCTACATGCATGACTCTCGAGCTTACAGATCGTTCCATATCCCGTCCTCTTGGCATTGCCGAGGACGTATTTGTGAAAGTAGGAAAGTTCCATTTTCCAGGTGACTTCGTGGTTGTTGATTTCGATGCCGATCATCGGGTTCCTCTCATTGTTGGTCGAGGATTCACGAGAACGGGCGTGCTCTCATTGATGTATTTGAGCGAGGAAATCACATTACGTGTTGGTAATGAAGTTGTCACCTTTAACCTTGATCAAACTTCAAGGTACTCCGCAAACTATGATTACGAATCGGTTAACCGAATAGATATCATTGATGTTGCTTCGAAGAGTACTCTCGAAATTCTTGGTTATTCTCCTAATTCTGTGAGTGGGGATCCCACCACATCTTCTCAACCTATCATAGCCAATTCTACCCCTTCTATCACTCCTTTTGAGGGAAGAGACTTCATCTTGGAAGAGATTGAAGCATACTTGGCTAGTGATTACTTCTCATGGGAAATTGATCACGCTCCAATTGACATTGAGGGGACATACTTCTTATTGAGAAGTTGCTTAATGATGATCCATCATCAACCCCTCACCCTAGTGATTCAATCCCGGATGAGATTAATCAAAATGAGATTAATCTGGAGGGAGATATTCTTCTAAAGAAGTTGTTAAATCGTGACACTTCTCCTCCTCTCCCTCCCGTCGAGCTTCATAACAAGGAAGTCAAGTCGGTTGAGAAAACTGAAGAATTTCTTGAGGTTGAGCTTAAGGACTTACCTCCTCATCTCGAGTATGCATTTCTTGAGGTTGATGATAAATTACCCGTCATTATTGCTCGAGATTTGAGTAAAGATGAAAAGCTGCTCTCATAAAGGTTTTGAAGTCACACAAGCAAGCAATTGCTTGGAAACTCTCCGACATTAAGGGTATCAACCACGAGTTCGTACTCACAAAATCTTGATTGAGGATGACTTTAAACCAGCAGTTCAACATCAGAGACGAGTGAATCCAAAAATCCATGATGTTATCAAACAAGAGGTTATCAAACTTCTTGATGCAGGGTTGATTTACCCGATCTCAGATAGTCCTTGGGTTAGCCCAATTCATTGTGTTCTGAAAAAGGGTGGCATTACTGTTGTCACAAATGAAGATAACGAGTTAATTCCAACTCGATTGGTTACGGGATGGCGTGTTTGCATTGACTATCGTAAGTTGAATGACGCTACCCGTAAAGACCATTTTCCTCTACCCTTCATGGACCAAATGCTTGAGAGATTAGCAGGAAACGAGTACTATTGTTTCCTTGATGGTTTCTCGGGTTATTTTCGATCCTATTGATCCACGGATCAAGAGAGACCACATTCACACCCCATACGGAACTTTTGCCTACAAACGTATGCCTTTTGGCTTATGCAATGCTCCCCGGCACGCTTCCAACGATGTATGACGTCAATTTTCCACGACATGATCGGGGAAACAATGGAGGTGTTTATGGATGATTTCTCGGTTATTGGGGATTCTTTTCAAACATGTCTCTCCCATTTAGAAAAAATGCTTCAAAGGTGTAAAGACACCAATCTTTGTCTAAATTGGGAGAAAAGCCACTTTATGGTCAAAGAAGGCATAGTCCTTGGCCATAAGATTTCCAAAAACGGGATTGAGGTAGATAGAGCAAAAGTCGATGTTATTGCTAAATTACCTCATCCTACTACCGTCAAAGGTATTAGGAGTTTTTAGGTCATGCCGGTTTCTATCGTAGATTCATACAAGATTTTTCTAAAATCGCCCGCCCTATGACCCATCTTCTTGAAAAAGATGCTCCTTTTATCTTCTCACCTGAGTGCATAGAAGCTTTTGAAACATTGAAGAAAAACTATCTGAAGCACCTATTCTCGTTGCTCACCGGATTTACCCTTTGAGCTCATGTGCGATGCAAGTGATTTTGCTATCGGTGCAGGCTTAGGGCAACGTAGAAACAAGCATTTTCAGCCTATCCACTACGCAAGTAAAACTATGATTGAAGCTCAAACTCATTACACCACCACAGAAAAAGAGCTATTAGCCGTGGTATATGCATTTGAGAAGTTTCGGCCATATTTAATCTTGACCAAATGCGTAGTGTATACGGATCACTCGGCTCTCAAATATCTCTTTGCAAAACAAGATGCAAAGCCGAGATTACTCCGTTGGATTCTCCTCCTGCAGGAATTTGATATCATCATACGTGATAAAAAAGGAGCCGAGAATCTAGCTGCTGATCATCTGTCCAGATTAGAAAACCCTCACCAAGATGTTTTCGAGAAAAGGAAATAAATGAAACATTTCCTCTCGAGACACTCAATGCGGTTTCTTTTCGTGGAAATTCTACCACCCCATGGTTTGCTGACTACGCAAATTACCATGCGGGTAACTTCATTGTGAAAGGGATGTCGACCCAACAGAAGAACAAATTCTTCAAAGATGTTAAACATTACTTATGGGACGACCCTTTCTTATTCAAAATCTGTGCGGATCAAGTCATCCGACGGTGTGTTTATGGACGAGAAGCTCTTGACATTCTCACAGCACTTGCCATCTTTGGACCCACCGGGGGCCATCATAGTCCAAACTACACCGCCAAAAAGGTGTTTGATTCCGGTTTTATTGGCCCACAATCTATAAGGATGCCCACGAATTTGTCAAAGCTCTGTGGCGCTTGTCAACGTCACGGAAATATATCTCAAAGAAATGAAATGCCACAAAATGCCATTCAAGTTTGTGAGATATTTGACATCCGGGTATTGACTTTATGGGGCCATTTCCATCTTCTCGCGGTAACAAATACATACTCGTGGCTGTTGACTATTTGTCAAAATGGGTTGAAGCAGCTTTACCTACAAATGATGCCCGAGTTGTTGTGAAATTTTTGAAATCTCTTTTTGCCGGTTTGGAACTCAGAGCTATAATCGTGATCGTGGTACACAATTCTGCAATGACCAATTTGATCGTGTCATGCAAAAGTATGGTGTTACCCACCGTCTCTCTATTGCATACCACCCCCAAACAAATGTGGAAGTTTCCAACCGTGGTATTAAAAGAATTCGGAGAGGACAAGAGGCGAAAATCGTGCATCCCGGTCGGATAAACCTGGATGACGCACTCTGGGCCTTCCATACAGCTTACAAAACACCCATCGGGTGTACTCCATACAAGCTAGTGTACGGAAAGGCATGTCATCTTCCGATTGAGCTAGAGCACAAGGCATACTGGGCCTTAAAGCATGCAAACTTCGATATATGACGGTGGTGATCACGAGAAAAGTTCAAATGAATGAATTAAATGAACTCCGTGATCAAGCATACGAAAACTCTTTGATCTATAAGCAAAAGACAAAGAAGATTCATGACTCTAAAATCAAGAACCGCGTTTTCAACGTTGGTGATCGAGTCCTTCTTTTCAATTCAAGATTGAAGATTTTCTCGGGGAAGCTTAAGTCCCGTTGGTCTGGTCCATTTACTATCGCTAAGGTTTATCCTTATGGTACCGTTGAGTTATTTTAACCCGATGGTCCTAATTTTAAAGTGAATGGTCATCGAGTGAAGCATTATTTTGGAGAGGACATTCCCCCTGTGGTTGTCCCGGATCTACAAACTTTCCCCATGAACCAATGAATGCGGGGATCGAGTCAAGCTAATGACTCGGGAATCAAAAACAAATAGCACACACCATATGGGTTTTCACCCATATTTTTGTCTTCTTTCTCTGTTCTACCACCCTAGTGTGGGGGAGTTGCCCCACACTGTTGTATATAAGTTTTCAAAAAAAAAAAAAAAAAATCTCTTTCTAAATAATGGCCGTAATATTTCCCTTTTACGTTCTTTGTTTCGGCATAACCGTCGGTACTTTGAATATTGAGGGCAATATTCATTTCTAAGTGTGGGGGGGATATCTCACGAATTTATCATGTATTATCCACCCAATTCCCGTTTTGGCCAAAATTTTTTTTGGAATAAGTGTTTTTCACTTATTCATCATATGGTAATCAGTCCGCCATGTCTAAAAACAAAAGGATTGGCTAATCCAGAAGCAAACGGCTCTTGGTAAAGATTTCTCAAATCCGTTTATGGCTTGCAATTTGCCCAAAATTGTATGGTATTCAACTCACCATATCCTAAAAAGTGAAGAGTTGGCTAGCCCGCAAGTTTATGGCTTGTGGTAAAGGCGGTGGAAAATCCATAATTGGTATCGACTCACCAAAGATAATTCGATAATTTATCTAAGAGTTGGCTAGTCCAGAGCAAGCGGCTACGGTAAAGACAAATCAAATCCGTTCTGACGACTTATGATTTGCTCAAAATTATTTGGTTATCATTGTACCAAGGTTCTTACTTGAATCAAAACAATTGGCTACTCCAAAAGTGATGGCTTTTGGTAAAGAGTTTTTAAAATCCATTAAAGATCTAAATCATTGCTAGGGACTAGCAATATCTTAGTGTGGGGATTGATGAGTGTCTAAATACTCATCATTTTTGTACAATCTAAACTGCAAAATCATCCGAAAACACTCAAAAATGCATCAAAATGATGAAAATATCACAAATCAGTGTTTTATGTGTTTTAAATGCAAAAATATTAAAATCAGATGAAAAATGATTCAAGTTTGCAAAATTGGCAGTTTTAGTCCCCAAGTTTTAAAAGTTGTCAAATCTAGTCCACGGAATTAAAAATGTGAAGTTTTGTCATTCAAGGTCCCTGAAATATTCTAAGTTGTTAAAAATGGTCCTTGAATGATTCTTTGGTCAAATGGCGAGAAAGGTCCCTGAGCTTTAAAAATTGCAAAATAGTCCTGGCTATTTTAAAATGGAATTTTATGCAAAAGTTATCCTTGTACTATCAAAGTTGTCAAGTTTGGTCCTTTTGATAATTTGGAAAAAGTTCAGATTTGGTCCCTCAAGTTTGCAGAATTACAAAAATGGTCCTTATGCTTTATTAATACCAATTGGACCCCTTTTGTATTTAGAACCCCATCCAAAACCAAAAAGAACCCTGCCATATACCACTTGACCCCCTGTCATTACCCATTGTGAACCCCCCTTTATTAATATCATCCGGTCAACAAAAGTCAAAAACACCCAAACGCTTCAAACCACCGCTTCTTTGTTCACTCCCTCTCCAACTCAGAAACCCAAAACCGTAATGGTTTTCCCATTTTTTCAACATCCCTCACCTTACCTTGTCCCCTCCACCACCACTAACACCCAAACTGCATTTATTGACTAAAACCCTGCCAAAATCTACTCTTGACTATTTTGGCGCCAAAAATCCACTTGAACGGATATGATGAGTTGGATCAATCCAATGGCTGGAAATGAGTGGGATTTTATCAGAGGTCAACAAGGATTCCAAAAAGTCTATAAAGAGGAGCAAAGAAGCATTGTATCAAGATATCTAATATAACTTAGTTTTCTTTAATGTCGTTTTAGCTTAAATTCAATTTTCAGTGTATGTTTTAACTTAAAAGCTTTATATTTCAAGTTTTCCTTGTGTAATAAATCTTTTGTAAACATCAATTTCAGTTATAAGACTTGTTTTCATTTTATGCAAAATTTCCAATTTCAAAAACCTCATGTGAATCAATTGTTGTTGTAAGGTGTTATCTTGGACTAAATAAGCCACATAAGCTCCTAGATAGCTTCTAAAAGCTATTAGTAACTGTTAAAATTCAGTTTAGAATCAAAAAGGAAAAATCACCAAAAATACCAAATAATTAGTGAAAAATCAAAAATCCCATGGAAATGGTGTTCACAAAATTTGGAGCAGGGTGAATCATGGATGGCCTTGGGTTAGTAGCTTAGTGGTAAGCTAATAGGGGTGATATTTGGTCCTTGTTCTCAGTTTTGAGCTTGGAAGCCATTGTAAGCCATTTGCTCATTTTTGGCATTTCTCTGTTTTAGATCTTTCATAGTTTAAATCTTTGTGTTTTATTGTTAATCAGTTATAGTAAAGTGTATTTGAGTATTAAAATCAGTTGTTTGTTATTTTAAATTTGTAGTTAGCTAAAACTATATTTTCACAGTTAAAAGTGCATAACTGTCTTTTCTTAGTTTCTTGTTGTTAATGTTGTTGTTTCATGTTTCATTAGTCCTAATATATGATAATACATGGTCTTGAATCAGTTTCATGGTTTTGATTTGTGTTTAGCTTTGAAAACCACCAAAACTGTCTAAATAAGTAGTGTTTGGTTTACTGTGTTTAAGAGTTCTCTAGTCATTATCCTTGTTTGAAGTTTGTTTAACTTGGTCTTAATAACTCATCTCAGTCATAAAAACCAGTCTTTGTTCATCATAAGTCAAAATTGCATAAAATCTCATCTCTGTCACTCACTTTTGGATTTGCATGATCATTGATCTTGTTTTCATGTTTATAAGTTGTTAAAATCAATCAAACAAGTCTTATTTCACCTTAAAACAACCTAATCAGTGAGTAGTAGTGATTCAAAGTTCATCTTGGTCAAACTTTTAGTTTTTCTTAAAAAGTCAAAATTTGCAATTGGTCGTTTTTGAATAAAAAAGAAAATTTCACTGTGTGTTTAATAGTAAGATTTAGCTTAAAAGCTTTTGGGTTACTAAAGTTTAGTTGCTAAACTAAATTAGAAAAATACTAGTTCTCTTTCAATCAGCTTATAAAGTGCTTTTTAACTAGCTTATTTTGAGTGCCTTGTCTGAAATGGTGCCCTGTGCACAGTTGGGTAGTCCAACTTGATAAGCTTGCACAGAGCTTATTAGTTGGCCTAATCTTGTGATTTTTGGTTCTTTGGGTAGCTGACCTAGCCATCTTGAGAACCCAAGCTTAATTTTTTATTTTGGAACTTGTTTGCTAGGGCTGCAATAAGCTCTAATCTTGTCCCATTTCTGTGTTTAGCATAAGTGCTTATTTGTTTGTTATTAGCTTATCAGTGTGCTTATCTTTATCTTTTAACTTCATTTGAGTAGCTTGTAGCATCTTGTATCTTATTTGAGCTTCTGTTTCAGCTTGTGAGCTTGTTTGAGCTTATTTCACCAAAATAAGCTCTTAAGCCAACTGTTGGCTCATAAGCTTCTCAAATAGCTTATTTTTTATTTATAAAATCTTTGTGTTCATTAAAGTTTCATATTTTAAGTAGTTAAGTAGTTTTAAAAAAGAAAATCCAGAAAAACATCATTTTTAAAACAGTGATAGTGTTTATTTAATATTAATTAGCTTTTTGATTTTTCTTTTTAGCTTATTAATAAGCAAATCTTGTTTTTATATTTTTCTTAGTTTTCTGTCACCTTAAGTTATTTTTAGAAAAAGTTTCATATTTTTCTCTATCTTTTTAGTATTTATTATAATTTTAAATAGTTAAAAGTATTAATTAATTAGTAATAATTAGATAAAAAGTGTGAAAAATATATTTTTAATTTTAAAATTAGTTTTATAATATTTTAGATTTTTCTGAATCATAATCTTATTTTTCTAACCTTATTTCATATTTTCTTTTATTTTAGGTTATTTTTAAATAGTTTAAAATAGTTTTTAATTAATAATAATTAATTAAATAGTGGTAAAAATAATTTTCTTTTTCTAATTATTTTCTTTTATTTTTAGGATTTCAAAAATGTCATTTTCATATTTTTAGGTCTTTTATTTCTTAGATTTTACTTTTTATTTTGTACGTATACGTAGTTTTTAAACGTGCGTTTTACGTTTCTTTTATCTGATTGTTGTGTTTTCCAATTCTGTTTCCAATCTCATTCCAATCAATCAGTAGTGTAATATTCAATCCAAAACCTTTACTGGTCACTATCCTTAGTGATCACTCTATCATCTGAGTTAGTTTTGGCACACCATTGAGTCTCCGTGGGACTTAACGACCCGGGAATTCATTCTATTCTCCAGGACTTCATTGTATTGTTTCTGAGCTGTTTGAAGTTTATTACGGTTGACCATTCACAAGTGGTTAGCTTGTGTGATAAAACTTGACGGTTCGGAAGCGATCAAATTTTGGCGCCGCTGCCGGGGAGGCTTTAGCGTGTTCTAAACCATTTTCAGACCCATTCTTGCACATATACCATCTTTTGTAAAAAGTTTTTTTGTAAAGTTATCAGATAAATCAAAAAGTTCATTAGCACTTTTCCTAAAGTGTTAAAAACACCAAAAACAATATAAAACAACAAAACAATCGTAACGTTTTCTAGCTTGTATTGTCTTTAAGGTGATTCTTAAAACAGTACGATTTGGTTAAACGAGACGATACCAAAAATATTGTCCAAAAGTTTTTTAACCCATCAGCACAAATCTATACCTACGTCTTTTCATTGGTACTTAATATATACATAAAAATCAACCACCGCAAATCAAGGCAGTACACCTACTAACTGGGGGTGTGACCATAATAAGTTCCCGAACAAAAGATTTAAAACTTGCCTTTGTGTCCTTGTGATTTGGTGTACCTTTTTCAAAGAAGCCATTTCATTTGTGATTTTTGGTTAAGTTCACTTGTCGTTTTGCCTCGCATTTGTTTTGAAAATTGATTTTTAAACTTAGTGCATGCGCACTCGTTCTTCTAGTTCTACAAGTCCACTTTCAGAACTTGGAAAGATTCCTCGTAGACGTAGGGACGTTCGCTCCTTCACCGCGTGGCCGAGGAACGTCTACCACCACCACCACCGTCGAATGGCGAAGACAAACCCATGACTGAGCTTCTCCAAGCACCCATCGAGGGTTACGGAGATGCCATTGTTGTCCCGACCATTATGGCTGATACTTTTGAGCTCAAAACCGGGTTGCTTAATCTAGTAACCCAAAGCCAATTCTATGGTTTTGAGCGGGATGATCCTCATGCACACATTCGATGGTTTAACAAGATTGCATCTACCATCAAGTACAAGAATGTCCCACATGAAGCTATCAAGCTTCTTCTGTTCCCATTTTCTCTAGAGGGACAAGCCCGGAATTGGCTTGAGAAACAACCCCCTCGTTCTATTGAGACATGGGAAGATCTAGTCACCAAGTTTGTTAACGAGTTCTATCCTCCATCTCGAACCACAAGTCTTAAGAATGAGATAATGAAATTTTCTCAGAGATTTGATGAATCATTCGGGGAGGCATGGGATCGTTATAAAGAGTTGCTTCGCAAGTGTCCGCATCATGGTTTTACCGAGTTAATGCAAATGGATACTTTCTACAATGGTCTGAACCAGACCAATCAAGATTCTTTGAATGCCTCCGCGGGAGGTAATTTCCTGAGCAAGACTACCAAAGAAGCCATGCAAATCATTGAGAACAAATCTCAGGTCCGCCCTTTCCGAGCAAAGACATATCAGTCTAATGCCGGACCTTCTTCTTCATCTCCCGTGAGTACATCTAGCACCGATGCTAAGATTGACAAACTCACAGATATTGTTCAGGCTTTGGTTCTTGCTAACCAAAAGAAAGTGACCTTCACTCAGACACCAACACATGGTGAAGTGAAGAAAGTCGAGAGTTGTGTTACTTGTGGTGGCCCTCATGCATACTACAATTGTACTGCCACCGATGGTAGTCCATTTGAAGCCAATGCTCTAGCCGGTAGTTCACATCAGGGAGGTAATCAATACCGTCCTCAAAATGAACCACACTACCGTGGCTAACACTAATCGTGCACCACCGGTTTTAACCAGAATCATAACATGCAAAACCGGAATCAGAACCAACCCAGAATGAACCAAGGTTATCAAAACCAAGGTAATTTCTATCCTGCACCAAGTCAAGGTTTCCAACATCAAGGAAACCTTAATCAAAACAATTTCAATCGAGGGAATCAATTTCATGGGAATATGAATCCTAATCAAGGAAATTTTCAAAACCAAGGCCCTAATCCTAATATTAGAGGCCAGCATTTTCCTAATCCACCTCCCGCCATTGTTCCAACTGGACCATCATCTGATGAGTTGTTGAAGCAATTCATGAAATCCCAAGATGAAATGAACAGGTTGTTGGTCAGTCCGATTGTGATCTTAAGAAGTCTCTAAATGATCAACCCTCGGGCTCAGGAAAACTTCCGAGCAACACGATCGCTAACCCAGAGGGCGATGCAAAGGCGATCACAACCGAAGTGGTGTTTCATATCTGGACCTGCTTTCCTACTACCTCTTCTTATTCTCTCCCAAAGGTAGTGGAAAGTGAACCTAAGACACACAATGGACCTACGACTCCAATGCCTCCTCCACTAGGAGAAATGAGTCAAGTTACCAAGGATACAACGGACAAGGTGCATTATTCAAGCCCACAAGTACGCACACGTCCCACCTTCTAGGTAGTTTAACCTCAAGTTGTCCGAAACCCAAATCCAATCCAGGAGTTGTTTTGAACCTCTGTAGCTCCTGTTGAAAACCAGAAATCCAAATCTTCTATTCCTTACCCATCACATTTGAATGAGCAAAAGCTCCGCGAAAAAGCCAGTCATCAAATGGACAAATTTTTCAAATTTTCCAAGAGTTACATTTTGACATAAGCTTTGCGGATGCTATCATCCTGATGCCCAAGTTTGCATCAACTCTCAAACACATGTTAAGCAATAAGGAAAAGCTGTTTGAAATGGCAAAACTCCTTTGAACGAGAACGCAGGCAGTTATCCGAAGAAGCTTCGAGAAAAGCCGGAGATCCCGGAAATTTTCTCTTACCTTGTGTATTTCCAGGAATGGTTGAATGCTTTGCCTAGCAGATCTTGGTGCAAGCATCAACCTGATGCCTTATTCAGAATGGAAGAAACTTTCTCTTCCGGAACTTACTCCTACATGCATGACTCTCGAGCTTGCAGATCGTTTCATATCCCGTCCTCTTGGCATTGCCGAGGACGTATTTGTGAAAGTAGGAAAGTTCCATTTTCCAGCGACCGTGGTTGTTGATTTTGATGCCGATCATCGGGTTCCTCTCATTGTTGGTCGAGGATTCCCGAGAACGGGCCGTGCTCTCATTGATGTATTTGAGCAAGAAATCACATTACGTGTTGGTAATGAAGTGCCACCTTAACCTTGATCAAACTTCGAGGTACTCCGCAAACTATGATTCCGAGTCGGTTAACCGAATAGATATCATTGATGTTGCTTCTGAAGAGTACTCTCAAGAAATTCTTGGTTATTCTCATAATTCTGTGAGTGGGGATCCCACCACATCTTCTCAACCTATCATAGCCAATTCTACCCCTTCTATCACTCCTTTTGAGGGAAGAGACTTCATCTTGGAAGAGATTGAAGCATACTTGGCTAGTGATTCTGTTCCGTGGGAAATTGATCATGCTCCAATTGACATTGAGGGAGACATACTTCTTATTGAGAAGTTGCTTAATGATGATCCATCATCAACCCTTCACCCTAGTGATTCAATTCCAGATGAGATTAATCAAAATGAGATTAATCTGGAGGGAGATATTCTTCTAAAGAAGTTGTTAAATCAGGACACTTCTCCTCCTCTCCCTCCCGTCGAGCTTCATAACAAGGAAGTCAAGTCAGTTGAGAAAACTGAAGAATTTCTTGAGGTTGAGCTTAAGGACTTACCTCCTCATATCGAGTATGCATTTCTTGAGGGTGATGATAAATTACCCGTCATTATTGCTAGAGATTTGAGTAAAGATGAAAAACACTTCTCATAAAGGTTTTAAAGTCACACAAGCAAGCAATTGCTTGGAAACTCTCCGACATTAAGGGTATCAACCTGAGTTCATGTACTCACAAAATCTTAATGGAGGATGACTTTAAACCGCAGTTCAACATCGAGACGAGTGAATCCTAAAATCCATGATGTTATCAAACAAGAGGTTATCAAACTTCTTGATGCAGGATTGATTTACCCGATCTCGGATAGTCCTTGGGTTAGCCCAATTCATTGTGTTCAGAAAAGGGTGGCATTACGGTTATCACAAATGAAGATAACGAGTTAATTCCAACTCGATTGGTTACGGGATGGCGTGTTTGCATTGACTATCGTAAGTTGAATGACGCCACCCGTAAAGACCATTTTCCTCTACCCTTCATGGACCAAATGCTTGAGAGATTAGCGGGGAACGAATACTATTGTTTCCTTGATGGTTTCTCGGGTTATTTTCAGATCCTATTGATCCACGGATCAAGAGAAGACTACATTCACCTGCCCATACGGAACTTTTGCCTACAAACGTATGCCTTTTGGCTTATGCAATGCTCCCGCACGCGTTCCAACGATGTACGATGGCCATTTTCCACGACATGATCGGGGAAACAATGGAGGTGTTTATGGATGATTTCTCGGTTATTGGGGATTCTTTTCAAACATGTCTCTCCCATTTAGAAAAAATGCTTCAAAGGTGTAAAGACACCAATCTTTGTCTAAATTGGGAGAAAAGCCACTTTATGGTCAAAGAAGGCATAGTCCTTGGCCATAAGATTTCCAAAACCGGGATTGAGGTAGATAGAGCAAAAGTCGATGTTATTGCTAAATTACCTCATCCTACTACCGTCAAAGGTATTAGGAGTTTTAGGTCATGCCGGTTTCTATCGTAGATTCATACAAGATTTTTCTAAAATCGCCTATATGACCCATCTTCTTGAAAAAGATGCTCCTTTTATCTTCTCACCTGAGTGCATAGAAGCTTTTGAAACATTGAAGAAAAAGCTGACTGAAGCACCTATTCTCGTTGCTTCCCGACCGGGATTTACCCTTTGAGCTCATGTGCGATGCAAGTGATTTTGCTATCGGTGCAGTCTTAGGGCAACGTAAAACCAAGCATTTTCAGCCTATCCACTACGCAAGTAAAACTATGACTGAAGCTCAAACTCATTACACCACCACAGAAAAAAGAGCTATTAGCCGTGGTGTATGCGTTGAGAAGTTTCGCCATATTTAATCTTGACCAAATTCGTGGTGTATACGGATCACTTGGCTCTCAAATATCTCTTTGCAAAACAAGATGCAAAGCCGAGATTACTCCGTTGGATTCTCCTCCTGCAGGAATTTGATATCATCATACGTGATAAAAAGGAGAGAATCTAGTCTGCCGATCATCTGTCCAGATCAGAAAACCCTCACCAAGATGTTTTCGAGAAAAAGGAAATAAATGAAACATTTCCTCTCGAGACACTCAATGCGGTTTCTTTTCGTGGAAATTCTACCACCCCATGGTTTGCTGACCGCAAATTACCATGCGGGTAACTTCATAATGAAAGGGATGTCGACCCAACAGAAGAACAAATTCTTCAAAGATGTTAAACATTACTTCGGGACGACCCTTTCTTATTCAAAATCTGTGCGGATCAAGTCATCCGACGGTGTGTTTATGGACGAGAAGCTCTTGACATTCTCACACTTGCCATGCCGGACCTACCGGGGGCCATCATAGTCCAAACTACACCGCCAAAAAGGTGTTTGATTCCGGGTTTTATTGGCCCACAATCTATAAGGATGCCCACGAATTTGTCAAAGCCTGTGACGCTTGTCAACGTCATGGAAATATATCTCAAAGAAATGAAATGCCACAAAATGCCATTCAAGTTTGTGAGATATTTGACATCTGGGGTATTGACTTTATGGGGCCATTTCCATCTTCTCGCGGTAACAAATACATACTCGTGGCTATTGACTATTTGTCAAAATGGGTTGAAGCGAAAGCTTTACCTACAAATGATGCCCGAATTGTTGTGAAATTTTTGAAATCTCTTTTGCCGGTTTGGAACTCCGAGAGCTATAATCAGTGATCGTGGTACACACTTCTGCAATGACCAATTTGATCGTGTCATGCAAAAGTATGGTGTTACCACCGTCTTCTCTCTTGCATACCACCCCAAACAAGTGGGGCGGTGGAAGTTTCCAACCGTGGTATTAAAAGAATTCGGAGAGGACAAGATGGCGAAAATCGTGCATCTGGTGGATAAACTGGATGACGCACTCTAGGCCTTCCATACGCACAAAACACCCATCGAGTGTACTCCATACAAGCTAGTGTACGGAAAGGCATGTCATCTTCCGATTGAGCTAGAGCACAAGGCATACTGGGCCTTAAAGCATGCAAACTTCGATATACAGATACCGGTGATCACGAGAAAAGTTCAAATGAATGAATTAAATGAACTTCGTGATCAAGCATACGAAAACTCTTTGATCTATAAGCAAAAGACAAAGAAGATTCATGACTCTAAAATCAAGAACCGCGTTTTCAACGTTGGTGATCGAGTCCTTCTTTTCAATTCAAGATTGAAGATTTTCTCGGGGAAGCTTAAGTCCCGTTGGTCTGGTCCATTTACTATCGCTAAGGTTTATCCTTATGGTACCATTGAGTTATTTTAACCCGATGGTCCTAATTTTAAAGTGAATGGTCATCGAGTGAAGCATTATTTTGGAGAGGACATTCCCCCTGTGGTTGTCCCGGATCTACAAACTTTCCCCATGAACCAATGAATGCGGGGATCGAGTCAAGCTAATGACTCGGGAATCAAAAACAAATAGCACACACCATATGGGTTTTCACCCATATTTTTGTCTTCTTTCTCTGTTCTACCACCCTAGTGTGGGGGAGTTGCCCCACACTGTTGTATATAAGTTTTTCATTCAAAAAAAAAAAAAAAAAAAATCTCTTTCTAAATAATGGCCGTAATATTTCCCTTTTACGTTCTTTGTTTCGGCATAACCGCCGGTACTTTGAATATTGAGGGCAATATTCATTTCTAAGTGTGGGGGGGATATCTCACGAATTTATCATGTATTATCCACCCAATTCCCCCGTTTTTGGCCAAAATTTTTTTGGAATAAGTGTTTTTCACTTATTCATCATATGGTAATCAATCCGCCATGTCTAAAAAACAAAAGGATTGGCTAATCCAGGAGCAAACGGCTCTTGGTAAAGATTTCTCAAATCCGTTTATGGCTTGCAATTTGCCCAAAATTGTATGGTATTCAACTCACCATATCCTAAAAAGTGAAGAGTTGGCTAGCCCGCAAGTTTATGGCTTGTGGTAAAGGCGGTGGAAAATCCATAATTGGTAATCGACTCACCAAAGATAATACTGATAATTTATCTAAGAGTTGGCTAGTCCAGGAGCAAACGGCTTCTGGTAAAGACAAATCAAATCCGTTCTGACTTATGATTTGCTCAAAATTATTTGGTTATCATTGTACCAAGGTTCTTACTTGAATCAAAACAATTGGCTACTCCAGAAGTGATGGCTTTTGGTAAAGAGTTTTTAAAATCCATTAAAGATCTAAATCATTGCTAGGGACTAGCAATATCTTAGTGTGGGGGATTGATGAGTGTCTAAATACTCATCATTTTTGTACAATCTAAACTGCAAAATCATCTGAAAACACTCAGAAATGCATCAAAATGATGAAAATATCACAAATCAGTGTTTTATGTGTTTTAAATGCAAAAATATTAAAATCAGATGAAAAATGATTCAAGTTTGCAAAATTGGCAGTTTTAGTCCCCCAAGTTTTAAAAATTGTCAAATCTAGTCCCTGGAATTAAAAAATGTGAAGTTTTGTCATTCAAGGTCCCTGAAATATTCTAAGTTGTTAAAAATGGTCCTTGAATGATTCTTTGGTCAAATGGCGAAAAAGGTCCTGAGCTTTAAAAAATTGCAAAAATAGTCCCTGGCTATTTTAAAATGGAATTTTATGCAAAAGTTATCCTTGTACTATCAAAGTTTGTCAAGATTGGTCCTTTTGATAATTTGGAAAAAGTTCAGTTTTGGTCCCTCAAGTTTGCAGAATTACAAAAATGGTCCTTATGCTTTATTAATACCAATTGGACCCCTTTGTATTTAGAACCCATCCAAAACCAAAAAGAACCTGCATATACCACTTGACCCCTGTCATTACCCATTGTGAACCCCCGCTTTATTAATATCATCCAGGTCAACAAAAGTCAAAAACACCCAAACGCGCCCCAAACCACCCTACTTGTTCACCTCCCTCCAACTCAGTAAACCCAAAACCGTAATGGTTTTCCCACTTTTTCAACATCCCTCACCTTACCTTGTTCCCTCCACCACCACTAACACCCAAACTGCATTTATTGACTAAAACCTGCTCAAAATCTACTCTTGACTATTTTGGCGCAAAAATCCACTTGAGCGGATATGATGAGTTGGATCAATCCAATGGTTGAAATGAGTGGGATTTTATCAGAGGTCAACAAGGATTCCAAAAAGTCTATAAAGAGGAGCAAAGAAGCATTGTATCAAGATATCTAATATAACTTAGTTTTCTTTAATGTCGTTTTAGCTTAAATTCAATTTTCAGTGTATGTTTTAACTTAAAAGCTTTATATTTCAAGTTTTCCTTGTGTAATAAATCTTTTGTAAACATCAATTTCAGTTATAAGACTTGTTTTCATTTTATGCAAAATTTCCAATTTCAAAAACCTCATGTGAATCAATTGTTGTTGTAAGGTGTTATCTTGGACTAAATAAGCCACATAAGCTCCTAGATAGCTTCTAAAGCTATTAGTAACTTTAAAATCGTTTAGAATCAAAAAGGAAAAATCACCAAAATACCAAATAATTAGTGTAAAATCAAAAATCCCATGGAAATGGTGTTCACAGCTGGAGCAGGGTGAATTTTGGATGGCCTTGGGTTAGTAGCTTAGTGGTAAGCTAATAGGGGTGATATTTGGTCCTTGTTCTCAGTTTTGAGCTTGGAAGCCATTGTAAGCCATTTGCTCATTTTTGGCATTTCTCTGTTTTAGATCTTTCATAGTTTAAATCTTTGTGTTTTATTGTTAATCAGTTATAGTAAAGTGTATTTGAGTATTAAAATCAGTTGTTTGTTATTTTAAATTTGTAGTTAGCTAAAACTTTATTTTCACAGTTAAAAGTGCATAACTGTCTTTTCTTAGTTTCTTGTTGTTAATGTTGTTGTTTCATGTTTCATTAGTCCTAATATATGATAATACATGGTCTTGAATCAGTTTCATGGTTTTGATTTGTGTTTAGCTTTGAAAACCACCAAAACTGTCTAAATAAGTAGTGTTTGGTTTACTGTGTTTAAGAGTTCTCTAGTCATTATCCTTGTTTGAAGTTTGTTTAACTTGGTCTTAATAACTCATCTCAGTCATAAAACCAGTCTTTTGTTCATCATAAGTCAAAATTGCATAAAATCTCATCTCTGTCACTCAATTTGTTGATTTGCATGATCATTGATCTTGTTTTCATGTTTATAAGTTGTTAAAATCAATCAAACAAGTCTTATTTCACCTTAAAACAACCTAATCAGTGAGTAGTAGTGATTCAAAGTTCATCTTGGTCAAACTTTTAGTTTTTCTTAATAAGTCAAAATTTGCAATTGGTCGTTTTTGAATAAAAAAGAAAATTTCACTGTGTGTTTAATAGTAAGATTTAGCTTAAAAGCTTTTGGGTTACTAAAGTTTAGTTGCTAAACTAAATTAGAAAAATACTAGTTCTCTTTCAATCAGCTTATAAAGTGCTTTTTAACTAGCTTATTTTGAGTGCCTTGTCTGAAATGGTGCCCTGTGCACAGTTGGGTAGTCCAACTTGATAAGCTTGCACAGAGCTTATTAGTTGGCCTAATCTTGTGATTTTTGGTTCTTTGGGTAGCTGACCTAGCCATCTTGAGAACCCAAGCTTAATTTTTTATTTTGGAACTTGTTTGCTAGGGCTGCAATAAGCTCTAATCTTGTCCCATTTCTGTGTTTAGCATAAGTGCTTATTTGTTTGTTATTAGCTTATCAGTGTGCTTATCTTTATCTTTTAACTTCATTTGAGTAGCTTGTAGCATCTTGTATCTTATTTGAGCTTCTTTGTGGCTTGTGAGCTTGTTTGAGCTTATTTCACCAAAATAAGCTCTTAAGCCAACTGTTGGCTCATAAGCTTCTCAAATAGCTTATTTTTTATTTATAAAATTTTTGTGTTTGTTAAAGTTTCATATTTTAAGTAGTTAAGTAGTTTTAAAAAAGAAAATCCAGAAAAACATCATTTTTAAAACAGTGATAGTGTTTATTTAATATTAATTAGCTTTTTGATTTTTCTTTTTAGCTTATTAATAAGCAAATCTTGTTTTTATTTTTTTTTAGTTTTCTGTCACCTTAAGTTATTTTTAGAAAAAGTTTCATATTTTTCTCTATCTTTTTAGTATTTATTATAATTTTAAATAGTTAAAAGTATTAATTAATTAGTAATAATTAGATAAAAAGTGTGAAAAATATATTTTTTAATTTTAAAATTAGTTTTATAATATTTTAGATTTTTCTGAATCATAATCTTATTTTTCTAGCCTTATTTCATATTTTATTTTATTTTAGGTTATTTTTAAATAGTTTAAAATAGTTTTTAATTAATAATAATTAATTAAATAGTGGTAAAAATAATTTTCTTTTTCTAATAATTTTCTTTTATTTTTAGGATTTCAAAATGTCATTTTCATATTTTTAGGTCTTTTATTTCTTAGATTTCACTTTTTATTTTGTATCGCATTATCGTAGTTTTTAAACGTGTGTTTTCGTTTCTTTTATCGATTGTTGTGTTTTCCAAGTCTGTTTCCAATCTCATTCCAATCAATCAGTAGTGTAATATTTAATCCAAAACCTTTACTGATCACTATCCTTAGTGATCACTCTATCATCTGAGTTAGTTTTGGCACACCATTGAGTCTCAGAGTGGGACTTAACGACCGGGAATTCATTCTATTCTCCGAGGACTTCATTGTATTGTTTTACAGCTGTTTGAAGTTTTTTTTTACGGTTGACCATTCACAAGTGGTTAGCTTGTGTGATAAAACTTGACGGTTCGGAAGCGATCACACATTCACATGCAACGTCAACTGGCCAGAAATTCATAGATACATAAGAAGATATCCAGGCCGACAAGTGCGAGCGGAGTGACATTGTAGATCGTGTTTTCGGGGAAAAAGTAAAGACTTTGTCGGGATCTTAGAAAGACGTGAGAATATTTGGCGTGTGAGGAGGTAATAATACATTGCACATATTTGTTTTATTTTATAACCCGAAATCGTTTACCACATTTAAAAACTAAAAAAGGCATACATCTTTGACAATAGTTTATTTACATTTATTTCTAGCGACTTACAAAATTTCTTATTTTCACAGTCTTTGTATACAATTGGGTTCGAAGCGAGGTCTTCCTCCTTTGTCACATTGTTATGGTTAGATTATCTTTGACAAAATACAATCATCGAAGATATTGACAAATTCATCTCTTGAAATTACGAACCAGTTAAGTGATCGAGAAGGTTACAAGATCGTTTCTTGAGACATGATGGTTCACGGTCCTTTGCTTGTTGCTAACACAAAAGCACCATGTATGGAAGATGGGAGTTGTAGCAAGAATTTTCCAAAAAAATACAATGACAGGACTTTCTTTTGATGGCCATGTACATTACCGAAGAGCGGAAAGCATACGATTACGCTAGAGAGGGCATACGGTTAGACAATAGCTATATTGTACCATATAACCGGTCGCTGCCTATTCAACGCCATAAATGTGGAATATTGTGGATGGAGTATGCTTATAAAATATTTGTTCAAATACATTTCCAAAGGCGTCGGATTCTTGCAATTGTAAAACCTCTGGTGAAGGCTGCTGCTGCATCAACAAACACTCATCTGAATAGATGAAATCAAGAACTTTATAGGCGGTCGTTTCATATGTCCACAGGCGTCTTTGGAATACTAAACTTCCCAATCCATTCTGAGAGAACCGGTCAGGTTCACGGCGTTCATCTACAAGATATGCAACAAATAAAGTTTGGAGAAAAGAGCCTTTGTCAAATGTTGTGCGGTGGCGATGGAAGAAAATTAACAACACTCTTTGAATGGTTTACATTCAACGAGCATCTGAAGAAGCCGCCATTTAACATACAGACTTTCCTAAAGAATTCATTTGGTATGAGAACTTGAAAACATGGAAAGAAAAAGCACAAAAATAGATGGCAGATTGGGAGGTTGGCATACGTGCACCCTGCACCGGTGGACTTTTCTATTTTAGAATGCTCCTATGAAATCAAAAGGGGTGTAAATCATTCATTGATGTCGCAAAAGTAAATCAATGTGTACTACCAAACTACCGTGCAGCATGCCAAGCATTAGGACTACTTGAAGATGACAAAGAGTGGGACCACGCATTGCAGAAGCCGAAGCATCGGCAACAACATCGAGTTCGTGCTCTGTTTACTCATATTTTAATCTCTTGTGGCGTGGCGGATCCGCTACAACTTTTGAAAGGCCTTTGGACACACATGATCGACGACATTCCAAGAAGCATCTACAATGGTTCATATAAAAGACCACACATAAATCATCCGAAATAAAAGGATATCTTTATATGAGCTAGAAATAATATTGAGCATTCTTTGTAGATCAATAATGATTTTTGCTTCACACCACCACCGCACTATCGATTGAAGATCTCAACAACAGTTGTTAATGGAAGAAAAAATTACAACATAGATAAACGAGAGAAGATGTTGAAGCTTCTGTTGTTAAAATTAATGAAGAACAAAAGAAAATTTATACACTTATTGTGCGGGCATCACTGAGAAACGACAAGAATTGGTCTTTGTATATGGTCATGGAGGAACGGGGAAAACTTTCTTATGGAAGACGATTATCAACACATTGCGCTCAGAAGGTAAGATTGTATTGGCCGTCTCATCTTCAGGAATCGCATCTTTACTACTTCCAGCAGGCCGAACAGCTCATTCAAGGTTCAAATTGCCGCTGGAGTTGACCGAACAATCAATGTGTCACATAAAGAAAAACACGCTTTTGTCAAAATTGCTATCAGAAACTGACCTCATTGTCTGGGATGAAGCACCAATGAACGATCGAAGATGCTTTGAGGCTCTCGATAGAACTCTTAATGATGTCCTCAGCGAAACAGGTAAGTTATTCGGTGGAAAATCAATAATGTTAGGTGGGGATTTTAGACAAACTCTTTCGGTAAAGAAAAAAGGAACAAAAGCAGATATAGTTGGTGCATCTATAACTGCATCATACCTTTGGCCTTATTTCAAAGTGCATAGGCTTAAACAAAATATGAGATTAATGTAGGAAGGCCTTAGTGAACACGAAAAAGAAAGAAACAGAGATTTTGCATCATGGCTGTTGGATATTGGAGATGGTAAAATAGGCAAGCCTGACGAAGAAGATCCGCACAACGCTAGCTAGGTTACAATTCCTACATAATATCTTATTCCAGATAATGAGGGCGGGTTGTTAGACCTTATCAAGTTTATTTACGATAAAGATACTCTGGAATCACCAAGTGCGTAGATTCTACAAGAAAAGGCAATTGTTTGTCCCAAAAATGAAACAGCAGATACAATAAACAAATAAGTTTTGTCACTGGTGCAACGGGAAAGCACTACTTACTTAAGCTCGGATGAAGCAATTCCGTTAGGAAAAAATGGACCTGAAAACGAGTTACTATACCCACCCGAATATCTCAACACACTTAGATTTCAAGGTCTGCCAGCACACAACCTTACATTGAAAATCGGAACCCCTATTATGTTACTCAGAAATGTTAATCTAGGAGGTGGTCTTTGTAACGGCACAAGGATGATTGTAACTCAGTTGCTGTCAAAATTAATTGAAGCAGATATCATCACAGGAACCATGATGAAAAGTTTTCATTCCAGAATACCCTTAACGCCAAAGATCCTAACTTTCCATTCATATTCAAAAGAAAACAATTTCCAATCAAAGTGTGTTATGCAATGACTATTAACAAGAGTCAGGCCATCCCTAAGAAGATTGGAATCTACCTTCCAGAACCGTGTTAGGTCATGGGCAACTTTACGTGGCACTTTCGGATCTACAACACCCATTGGCCTAAAATTCTTATTAAAAACAAAACGATGACCCAACAACGAAAAAATAGTGTATAAAGAAAGACTTTTTAAAAACGATTCTTAAAACAGAGGTCTTTCCACATGTCATTATATGACATATATAATTTTCAAATTATTTGAGTCTTATAGTACCATTCTCTACATTAACATTGTTTACAGTTAGAATGCATTCCTTAATTTACTATCATCTAACATAAACACTAAATATGGTATTCTTGACTCATTCTTGAGAATGGCGTTGTCAACCATTGAAGAGCTAAAACCAGGGCATGACAAATAAAGTTGTTGAACGAAAGTGTATCGTGCATGGACAACCAAGAACCCTCAAGCATAATAGAAAAAGGTTACTGAGGGCAATTCTATTAGATAGGCAGTTAAATATTATCGAATAACTTATGCAGGCATTTACTAGAATTCAGCACTCTAAGTAGCAAATAAACTATACTGGGAACGCAAATACAAGGAAATGCGAGAAGCAAATGACATTCAACATTTCAAAGGTATACTTATACAGTCGCATATACCATATCGATTTTTGAATGTGTCAAGACAAGTAGCGTGACTTCTTGAAAACCCAACATCCCTCTTATTCAGCCGGACAACAAAGTTTGACACCATATCATCTGAAACTTTCCCGCTCCATTATTTCAAATTTATCTCTTACAATCAGTTACCATCCAGGATCGTAGATCCTAAAGATAAAACCAACAAAACATACCCATTACTCACAGGTGACTTTTAGAATGTCAAAAAAATAAATTTATTGCATTAGTTAAAAAAAACTCCAAACAAAAGATAATTAAATATACCTTTGTGTTTGCAGACTACATTGGATGTTACATAAACTCAGGAGAAGTTGAGACAATTGGGAATCCGATGAGAAACCAGTATCTCACGAGAAGAGTAGAATTGAAAATCTCAAGTAAGTATCCTTACTAAACCTACAAACAATTTTTACATTAAACATGTTACATTACCATAATAACGTGTGCATTTAAAAAAAATAACAAAAACAGCGGCAACTTTGTGGAACTCACCTTATGGGATCACCTTGCACAAACCTTTCCGAAAGACGCCATTGACAAACTTGAAAGGCCTATTATAATAGAGTTTCATCACGTGAGTATCAAAGTATCGAGACAGATGCGTTAATACAAAACAATGATCATCGACAAGTCATTTACAATCAAAACAAGAACAAGGTTTACAATTATAAATTTTCCATTCACGACTTTGCAACTATCTTCAACACGACAAGTTACTACTACATAAATCCAAGAATCCCGCAACTTACACAACATCAAGCGGTAAGACTAGCGTATTTACTTATTCTTGTATATAACACACTTTTTTTCTAAATTCTAATAGTATCTACGCTTAGCGAGGTACAAACAAATGCGAACATAGAGGCCTTTCGATGTGATCGGTATCGTTTAAATGATCCATCTGAGGGAGAAAAAGGAACCGATTCCCTATCGGACTCCTAGCTCAAAAGCCAGAAACCTATGAGGTTAGTTACTAGAAAAAAAAAAACTATTATAACACATTCCTGATAATAGATGAACACAGACACTCATTTTAACAACTCGCATTAAACAAATACAGGGTGTACGCTTCACTTGCGAAGGCACCATTATTGGTGTCAACACAGACCGCGATTGGTACTATATTTCATGTAATAAATGCAGCCTCAAACCCACAAAAAAGGAAAATGGAATATATAAATGCAGAGAGCATGGAGTTCTGGAATCAACAGTATACACGTAACAATATTAACAATCAAAAATTTAAGTTGTTAGAAATTATTATTTAACGACCTCATCTGTGCAGATACAATTTCAAGGTGTAAAGTAGCAGTACAACGAGATAGCACATTTTACTTTTTCACACCAAGCGGATACAATTGTCGGATTATTGTGTACTTTGGTTAAATCAATTGCCAACCCAAACCCAGCATTTTTTCCACGAAATCCAAAGAATCATTGGCCAACAACATATATTTGGTTCTACTTTAGTCCTACTTTCAAAGAAAATCACGTGGAATTCATCCTTAGTGACATCTTGGATAATGTGGAACAACTACAACAGATTGAAGAACGACCCACAGATAAACCAAAAAAAGCTACACAACTGTTTATGTAATTTAAACTAAACTTATACACTTCTTAAATATTAATCACATAATTTGGTTCTTGCAGGTGTGGCAACATCATCTGACCACCCAGTTATCAAATACACACCAGTGGCTCAACCTCTTTTGGAAAAAGTGAATCATCAAAACAGTAGAACCAATTTCGGGTAAACATAAAGAATAATAACAACCTTAAATGGTCAAAAAAAATTCCCTTCATAAAATTATGTTATAAATAAGAATGTAATAACATCATTTATTATTTCCAGATGTCATACCAACAACGAAGAGACTCACGAAATACTTGAAACACCAGCAAAGACAAAACAAGCGAGGAACATTCGTCAGGTAACAACCATATTTATAAGACACTAATTATTCAAATATAAAACACACACCAAACTAAAAAATGTTTTTTTATATACCTATTACAGAACAGAGGACAGCACCACCACCATACACTGGAATGTAAACAAGATCAAAATCGGACATGGGAACTGACACGACGAATAAATCTGCTAAAAGAGCGCTTTTCCCAGAAGAAGCACCAGACGGCAAGAAAAAAAAGAATCAGAAACTACAACACGTAAAACCCTTTTGTAAAAACTTCTATCTTTTGACGCCAAGGATGAAAAATCCTGTAACTACTAATCTAAGTTTGTAAGCACTATAGAAGTCGTGAGTACAACATAGGTTACTGTAAATATGTGGCTGGAATAATAACAAGTATGCAACCTTAGACACAATGGAAAACAGACATGTGACTCCATATTTTGTAATTCCACTTATGGGTAATTCCACTTATGGATCAATATCAATGTTTGCTTTCAGAATTTTCAATTATATTTGTAGTTACCAATGTTTTAACAGATTCCATGCCTTCTATAATACATCGTCCAAACTTCATACGTACATCTGTTTACACCATTCAGACAAAAAATAAATAAATAAATAAAAGAAAAAAGACACCAACTTACCTAACAACTATCATTTTTACTCATAACATAAGATACATCACATAAAATACATCCACAACTAACATTACAGTTAACTTAACTACATACCATACAATACTAATACACTCTTACTAACTGATCATACTATTTCTACAGCACAAAATGTGACAAAAGACCCTTACTTATCATGACATAATATATTACACATACCGCTAACATTAAACGTCTAAGCTATGCATTTTAAATCATTTCAGTTTCTTAAGTTTCTTGAGAATGTTGGATTTCTCACCAGCTTCTAAAGCAGCATCATGCCTCATGCGAATCAAACGACCAACCGGCCAAATCCTCACGTTGCAATCTTCAAGCGCTAAGCACTCATCAACATCGAATCACCCACGAACTTTCAACTCAAGAATGAGTCCATGCACGTGGTCAATCCTCGCCTCTACTTCTTCAATCATTTGACTATAAGTGTTTTCATCATCCCTGTAGGCTTTCTCTTCTCGCGAAAAAATAGCATCAAGGACTTTGTGAACATGACGATCACCAATTTCATCAGCAATCTTCAAGCATTTGGGAAATTTAGGAGCCATGTCCTGATACATTCAACAATAAAAAAACATATTGCATTAAAAAAAAACTTGCAGTTGCAAGAAAAATTTACGCCTGATCAACCTTATAAACTCAAATCGATTACCAAATAGCAGACTAAAACATTATTTACCTTTGTGTCACTTGAAACATTTACAGATAAAATTATTATTACAACACCTATAATACTTAGAAGTTGCACATCTATAAATTGGTCAAACCTATTCATCCTTACAACTCCAACATGTGAACATCCAGTTAAAGTTATTTCTCCATTTCTATTCTAAAAAATGTTGTTTCTCATTAACATAAAGACACAACCAAAATTAACTGACCAAGAAAGGCCTAGCTAACTTGAAAACTATATAAAAAAATAACAAATTAACCTACTTATTTCTGGAAAAAAAATGCTGGCCCAAATAAACATTATCACAAACATACATTGCCACATAGCATTCGTATGCAAATAACTGGAAACAGATTATGCTTAAATGAAAATTACACCAACGTTTATTCATTCCGGACTTTTTGGTTTGCTAACATGAAGCTAGACATTTAAATATAAACAACCAAAGCTATATTACATTGAAAGACTTACAAGGTAGAAACGCGTATCTTAGGGCGCCCCAAACCAACATATATAAAAAAAAACTCTGTTTCACTTGGTTACTCTAACCTAACTAAAACAGTGCTTCCTTACTTGGGTTTCCAATGTAAGATTCCCAAAACAAACCATGACAAATCCTATACTTACCTAAAAGCATCTTCAAATCACCAAAAACAAAAAATCATAGTGGATTAAAAACTAAAAAACTACAACCACATACCACACCTACTAAAACACACACCGTCTTGGCGAACAGTTGATTAACATGCTTCCAAAATTTTGTAAACCTAAAATATGGTAAATCGAAACACATGAGAATCTCTATCTATGATACATTTATTTGTTTACCGAATCAAATTGAATCACAATCGACCCAACAAACACCCAATTTACCTTGATTAGCGACGCTAAAGAGCCACGATTGGAGAACCGACAAATAATCAAAAATGATGAAAGGAAATGCGGATAGAGTTTGTCAAAACAATTTATCCTAACCTTTTGGACTTTTTTTGTTTGTGATATTTTTTAAAAAAAGGTTAGCCCAATGTATTATAAAAGCCCAATAGCTTTTAGCAAAATAACTTTAACAAAAAATACATTTTCACATTTGATAAAACAAACAAAGTATAAAGTATACCCAAAATGTAATAAAAAAAAGTATGTTAAATTTTTTTTAAATACTAATGGTAACAATGTATATAAAAAAAAATCATAAGAAACAACAAAAAATAAAAATCGACAAAACAAAACAACACGTCCATAGAGACAATAACAACAACAAAAAATAATAACAAAATAAAACCGCTGCCTTGCGAGCGAGCAAACCTTCGTTGTTTAATAAAGACGAGCAATGTCATGCTCACAAAATCTTCCCAAAAACATATTCTCACACATGTGTCATTTAATTATAGAAAGTGAAAAAAGAAAGAAAACTTAATATATTTACATTTCACTTGGCACATATGTATATGAAGTTTATTTTGTGAAAATTGTGTGAAAGTATATTTTTAGACTCATTTTTAAGTTTTGACACGGATCAATAAACAATCGTTTGCCCTTAACCTATTTTTCGTCTGACATATTTCATTAATCTTAAATTCTTAATCTTAACACCTTAGGTTAATAATTAATGTAACATCATTTGAGATCTAAAGAAAGGATATAAAGTGGGTGGAATTCATTGGACTGAAACTAAACCATGCAATGTGCTAACTAATTATGAAAGAGGTGAACAAAGAACACAATAAAACTATATCCAAATCTTTAGAACTTTGAACGATAATCATGTAGGTATACTGTAACATATATACACTTGGATCAAACAAAACTTCCCTCATGAAAGAAGATCAATATTGTCCTCTACAATATTGGATTTGGTGACTCTATCTCAATCACATGATAGATGGATTTGTGACTTAACTTGAGATGGGGTATTTCTGGTAAAAGAGGTTCATAATTTCCTTGATAATTTATTTCTTCCTTCTCATGTAGAACCAACGAGATGGGTGAAATGCATCCCAATCAAGATTAATGTTTTCGCTTGGAAAGCACTTGATTTTCTTCCTACTAGAGTTAATCTTGCTCGTAGAGGAATTGAATTGGAATCTTATTCGTGTCCGTTATGTTCTGCTGCTGAGGAAGACATCAATCATATTCTTTTCGGGTGTGATTTGGCTCATAGCATCTTCCGTCGGATATGCCGTTGGTGAGATCTTGATTGGCGGGTTTTGGTGATTTTTCCGATTGGGATTCTTGGTTTTCTTCGATTGACTTCAATGAAAGTTAAGTTATTGTTGGAGGGTGTTTGCTACATTGCGTGGTGGTTTATTTGGGGATTCGAGGCCGATCCATTTTCGATGAGACATCTCCTAGAAGATTGGTTCTTTTCGATATTGTTTCCCTCTTTTAATTGATGCTCTAGTAGATGTAATAGGTCGTTTTCATGGGATTCTTGGTTTAAAAATCCTAACCTTATTTCCTTGTAATGTTCTTCTAGTGTCTTGCTAGTTTTTTAATAAAATCGTTACTGTTCAAAAAATTGTCCTCTACAACATATAACATACAGAACCGATAAGAATTTCAGCACGTAAGTTACATGATAAGAAGCTTATTCGTTGTCGACCTGGCAATGATGTGGATATTGTACGTTGATACTATGACTTGATTTCATAACACGATAAATTATTTGCTTCTAATCTCAAACCTAATCGATCAAAAAATAAAACAAAATTTTCAAAGGTGGCTTTCATGACTCGTGTCGAGATTACAAATCAAATCAATATTTCAAGATAAAACTAACACACATCTAAATGTAAAGTGTATGTATACATGTTCATTTTCAAGGAAAAAAAGGTTTTATTCTCTCGCATGGGACTTTTTCAATACTTCCAACAGTTCCAAGTATTTATGGTCCCGTCTACGTAAATTCCTCTTACAATGTATTTTGTCTTCTTCGAAATAGTGTAATATCTATCTGTATTGACATTTTGACATAGAAGTCATTTTTCAGTATCAACTCATAATATAATTTTTATGATCATGCATGGCCGGTTTCCACCATTTTGGAAGAAATCTCACCCTAGCTTCAGTGTAAAACTAAAAAAATTAAACTAACCTCCTTTGTCAACTTATTAACACATACTTTTATATATATAACAAAAAAAATTGTTGTAATTTTCTATAAATTATGTGTGAAGCAATGTTGAAAGAAGATTCCCATAATAAAAAGATGGGAGAATATGAGAATGGGACAAAAGATACCCTAGTGAGGAGGTCATATATCATCCATTTTATTCACATGCTACAAGAGTAGATTGATAAGGATTGTTTTGTCTACTCTTTCTAAAAAAACTAATAAATAATTTTTTTTAACATGTTATCTTTGATATTACAGTGTAACTAATATGAAATTTCGTTGAAGATTATTGTGGAGTTCTCTTTCTATGAGACGAGGAAATATCATGTTATTTTTGGCGAATGTTATTGTTAATAGCGTCGTGTATCATTCGTTGGTGTCATGTCTTTTTATTCTTATCCGATAAAGTTTAATGGTATCTTATAAATTATTGACTGTATTCAAAAGTCATTCAACTAAACATTATTATGTTCGAGAAAATCATGAAGTAAAAATATCTAGCATGAGAAGCCAAACAATTTACCAATCGTACATGTGAAAAGTTCTACAATCAAATAGTCATGAGTTTTTGTCTTGTTTGAGATATATACAAGATAGATTTATTGCATAGTTGTCGGATCCGATCCCGATATTAGGATCTTACGATTTTTCGATCTTTAGCAAGCCAGCGATCCGGATCCTAGGATCTTTCTTGCAAAAGATCTTATAGGATCCCGTCTTGACCATACGATCTTACGATCTAATCCGATCCGATCTTCTACCGGATTCAAACTAAAAACTAAAATTTATGGGTTGTTTGTTTGTAGAATTCAAAAACAACATGTTAATCTTTTTAAACATTTTATAATCATAATTTATGACAACATTTATATGAAACATTCATAGTATTTTGTGGTTATAATGTATTAGAATTTGTAGATTTGTATAAAATTACATAAACTATTAAGAAATAACATTAGGCAGGATCTTAAGATCCGATCCGATCTTCACGATCACGATCTTGAAAGACAACGATCGCTGGTAGGATCCGATTTTGACACCGATTTATGTGTTATATTGTGAGATATTAATTGCCGTTCAAAAAGAAGAAGAAGGAAAAAAAAAAACCTAACTGCGACTTACAAAATTTGAATTTCTTTCGATCATTTTGTCCATCTATAGTTAGGACAAAAGATCGACAAAATGGATATCGTTATACTTTTTCAAGTTTGCATCATGTCATTTGTGTTTTTGTGAAATTAGGATGTTATATAATACAAAGTTATTATTTACATAAAATCTTTGTTTCTACGTTACATTTGCAAAAAGTAGGGCAACTCATCATGCACCAAGATTCCATTATTTAGGGGTTGTTTGGTTTGTAGATGGGTTTAGGATTATGATTTGGATTTGGATTTGATGTAAAAGAGAGAAAATGTAAAAGTTATTTGTTTTATGTATTTGAGATATAAATTAGTATTGAAATTTATAATTATTTATAAATTAAATATATATGAAAGTTATTGATGGACCCACAAATGATAAATGATTATGTTAAAAAAAATCTAGGGTCCGTTAGGTTTATAAGTGGGATTGGATTAGGATTTGGATTTGGTATAGGAGAGAGAAATTATATTTAATTAAATATATTTTATAATAAATTTTAAATAAAAAAATTATTCAATAATAATTAAAAAAGAAAAGTAGAATATCGGTTGTAGGTCACATGTATATTGAGTGAGAAAAGTATAAGGGCCCCACAAAAATTGCAAATCCGGGCAAATTCTACCAATATTATGAACTATGAATTTTTGATTCCTTGAATCATTCCACTACTAAAAAGAATGAATCAAACATTTGATTAATGTCTTTTAACCTCAATCCAAAATAACATACCAAACGGGCCCTAAAAGACAAAAAAGAAAGAGGATAAAATAAAATTGAAGAGAGAGAAAAACATCCTTCCACACAGGTTTTGTGTATCATAAAGGGTTTTAACCAAATAATAAATGACATGTGTTCTTACCAAACATGTAAAATCTACTTCATCTTTGCTTTAAAACCTCACACCAGCGGCCTTAACCTCTCCAAATTTATTTGGGCACGTGTCTAGGTCATGAGTTTCCAATAACCATTCATATGAACCATAATGTTCTCTTGTCCAGGTTTGATTCACATTTTTTAAGGGTGTTTAGGCTATGTACAATGGTGACTAAGCATGACTTTTATTTTGCATATCACATCAGGTTTTCTTTTTTAACTGGCGATCTTTAGAAAAGCGACCAAGTTCGAAACGGTACATAAATAATCTTTTTTCTAGTCATAAAACAAGCACGAACTAAGTCGACAAGATGACCGAGTTGTGATTTTTTTGCCGCGACCAAGTCCGCCGAGTGTCCACATGGGACGACCATGCTCCACAACGGACGATTATGGACGGTGATCGATCGAACATGATCGACTCCATTGTGCATAGCCATAAGATGTTTGGATAAGCTTAATTCATATTATGAGCTTATGCTATATGCAGGGTTTGACATTGTTTTTTTCTTTTTCTATTTTTCTATTTTAGCTAGCTTAGGGGCTTGTCTAAGTCTATAAATTTTTTCCCACCTATTTAATATAAGTCAATTCAAACCCTTACTCTTAGCTTATAAGCATATTCATTATCAGCAAAAGCTACTTTATAAACACAAGCTTAAACTCAAAATATTAGTTTAGGCGTTTTATTTAGTGAAAATTTCAAATATAAATGTATTTTGTAGTATACTTTCATAAATGACGCATTTTTACCGTATTTTTGTTTTCGTCTATTTTGGTGTGCACACACACCATCTTTTGCGCACCAAACATTTAATATGCTAAAATGACCAACAATAAAGCACCGTATTTAATTTATTAACGAATTAGGAGATGACACGTCAACTTTGGTGCGGAATGACCATATTTTGCGCACCATACATTTAATGGGCATTAAAGTTTTTGTGAGCAATTATTAGGTAACTAAGGGGGGAGGGAGTGGGTTGGGGTTGATGAATCGGGTAGTATGATACAGAGGCGAATTCGCCCTCCACATCGGGTAGGGCAATCGGTGATGGTTTTCGGTTTGTGAGCCCGAGCTTGTTTGGTGATTCAATTTGAAAAATAACCTTTTGGGGGCGTTGGGGAGTAGCCAACGACTACTTTGCCATTAAAAAAAGTTTTCCCTTTAAAACCAAACCATACATACTCATTTTTTCAAAATAAAAACACACAAAACACAAATAAATACACACACTAATCTTTCAAAAACAAAACCATGGATCCAGAAGAGGTAAAAAACTTCCCCTCAGCGTTGGCGAAACAATTGTTGGCTACACAACTCGAGGGGAAGTTCAAGAATATACAACGGAGATGAAGTTTTTGGGCCAGCGATGATCACATGTGATCCCGCTATGTTGGAATTCGTTCTTACCCAAAAGCGTGAACTTGCGGCCAAACAGGATGGGCTTGCAATTTTAAGTTGTAGTTTCAATTTTTTAATTTCAACTTATTTAATGTTTTTTTTTGAAGTTGTTGTTTCAATTTTTAAATTGTAGTTTTTTTAAGGATTATGTAATGTTTTTATTTTTAATGAAATTGTATGTTTTTATTTTAAATATTGTATGTGATTTTATGTATTAAAAAAATGGGTACTAAGTTTTCCTCCCTCCAAATCGGATAGTGTTTGGGTAGAATTGGGTAGTTTTGAGTTGGAAGGTTTTTATTGGATAGAGGTGATATGACCCAGGGTGATAGTAGTACCACTCCCTCCCCACAGGGCACATGTAAGCCTCAGGTATGTTTTGGAATTGGGTGTGCAAACATCATCTTTTGTGCTTCAAATGTT